>OVBA01000087.1:0-105763 GCA_900406435.1 Lepidium aucheri | reverse complement strand
CTTTATACGAGAGATTATCGAAGAAGGTGGAGTTGTTATCCAGAAAATTCACACCACCGAGAATCTGACTGATATGTTGACGAAGGTAGTAAATTTAATCAAGTTTGAACATTGTTTGAACTTGATTAATACTGTCAAAAATTGAAGACTGCATAGATGGACACTACTCAGAATGAGAGAATTGAAGATATGTAATTTGACAAGGTGGAGATTTGTAGAAATGTGTCAAAATTATGGAATAACATCAAATGCATGAAGGACACATGGTAACATACATCAAATGCATGAATGACACATGGTGTTTTGATGAGCAAGTTGATGAGGCTTGTTGAAGACACTTGGAGGTTTGGTGTTGACACTTGGAGGTTTGGTGAGCAACTTGATAGTGATCCTTCACCTATAAATAGGTGTTTCACTCTCATTTGTAAATCATCCCAAAACAACAAGTTCTCTCTACAATCAAAACTTGTAGAACTCTCTTCTCTCCTTTTGTAATATTTCAAAGAGTGAAATATTAATTCGGTGGTGTTTGGAGGACATAGGCATTTTGGCCGAACCTCGTTAAATTCTGGTGTCTTTCTCTTTCTTTAATTGCTTTAGTTTATTTCTTTAAGATTTGCATCGTTGCTTCCGCAACAAATGCAAGTATGTTTGAGTTCACTATGATGCTGTCTGGAAACTATACTTTGAACAAGTATGTCTAAGCAGAGCAATAAGGATTGTGGGTTCTTATTTTGGCTTGTACAATTGTTTACACGGAATCTGTAACTCGATTATTGTTTCCAGCCAAAACTTGAGAACTTGTTGTTCCTTCTTAAATATTTATTATGTTTTTATTTGCACTTGTTAGGGTAATTAGAATGTGAACGTAATAGCAGTGCCTGATACAAATCTTGTGTAGTTTTTAGAGACCTTTTGATGCTTACTCATCATAAAATGCTACTTGATGTTTCTACAATATCGGTTGTTAAACTGATTACTGTTAAGACGCTATTTAACCCTTTTGTGTTTCTTTCTAAGCTATGATCGATGTTCTGACCACTAAAGTGAAGGCCTGGGAAAAAGAAAGAGGCGTGGTCTTCCTTTGTGATATGGTAGTTAACTATGCATTTAGTTAGTTCTCTTTATGGCCAGCTCATATGTTTAATAATACCTTTTGATTTTAGTTCCGTTGTTACAAAACACTGGAAGAAGAAGATATTGTTCTGCGTGCTCAAAGAGAAGAGGAAAAGCGTCAACTCCGAGTAAGTGTCTTCAATTACAGAAGGAAATAACATGGACTTGAGACAATGGCTGTGTTGTTGGGCTAACAAACAAAGATCTTTGTTCCTTCTTTGCGTAAAAAGGAGCAGAAATGACTATTTAATCTTTTTGCTGTGTTCATACTTTTAACTACTAATCAAGAATTTTGTGTTGGTTGTTTGGTAACTAAACAATAACAGACGATGAAGATGATTAATAATCACTTAGAGGAGATAACCGTGTAGAGACTAACTATGCATATAAGATTTGACTTAAGTCTCTAATCATTTGCTTTCTTTCTTAGAGTCTAAAGATGACACTTAGTTTTGAGTTTTGACAATTAATGGGGAATTTGATTAAAATTGGAGAAACAGCAAGAGAAGGAAAATGAAAAGTATCGCCAGAAGAGTATGTAGCTTACATTTAGGAAGCAGTAGAGGAACAGACATGAATGTTACAAAGGCTGAGACAGAAGATGAATCTGAGGAGGATGAAATCGTTATGAAAATCATTAGAAGAAGGTCAATAGCCTTGGATAGGCTTTCATTTGAATTCGTTCTAGGATTAGAGCCAAATCATCAATGAAGATTTCTTGCGAAAAAGTTAGTAGGAAATGAAGACAACAAAAAAAGGCTCGTTTTTTGGAAGACAAATTGTACGTGACTCTGTCTTGGAACACAGCTGATATATCAAAGAAGTACTTACTCCCAAAAAGAATAATAAAGAAAAGCTAGTGGTCAGATTAGGATCCAATATCAGCATCGCTCATGTTGGACATATGCTACATCTGAGACGGTCATACGTGGTGGGAAAAGAGTTATAAATTGTCGTGTCCAAATATCTCAGAAAATATTAATAAAGAAAATTTTGAAAAAGTTAGGCTTGACAAAGGAGTAGAGCATCATTGCTATGGGAAAACCTGTTAAAGACATTGATTTACTTCAAAGACTCACGAAATCCTTGTGAACGAGCTGAAAATCGAAAATCTAGTTGTTGTAAAAGGTGACCTCTTGCTAGATCACTATATTTGATCTAGTGAAACTCGTGTCCACAGTTTTATTTGCATTATCTCTTCACGAGAATCATTTCTCATTTTTATTTTATCTTTTCATTTAACAGTTTGATAGTAATTTTTATTAATAAATTTTTTTACATGACAATTTTGTTATAAATCAAATCATAAATCTAATATCAGTCCAATAATTCAAAAATCTGCTATAAGTCACAAATAAATATTTACCTCAGCAAAATGTGCAAATTGTGAACCACATTATCTATATACGTTAATATAAGGTAAATACTTAGGTATCAATGTTTTATAATAAAGACGATTTCAGATATCAATGTTACAACAAACATTAATTCTGTCTTCAGCCGTTAATGTTTATTATTCTTCACTTTCAATAGAATTTCGTGATTAAGTTTTGATTTGTTGGTCAAAGATATTATTGTATTGCATCTTTCTTGAATGATTCCATTTTAGCCACGAATAATTAAATTATTTGAAATGGCTAAATGCCAAAACTCAAAAGAATATTTGAATATTGTGATTACGTGAAAATAAATAAAAGTATATACTTGTATATATACCAAAATAATTAGAACCATCATTTGGCCATCAACTTGTATATTGAAACAATTATTTTATACTAATCTCAGATTTGACCAATTCAAAAATTCACATGGAACTTAACCTTATACATGATACATGATAATATTTACCTACCTTGTAGTCAGTTAAAAAAATTTCAGCTATGTTTTTTTTCTTTTAAAAGAAATATTATAGAAAAACTTTCCAATAGTTTCAATTTTACGTCAAAATCATAATTTCAAACAAAACCTGAAACCAAACAACATTATATATATATATATATATATATAATAGAATCTTTATAGATTAATACTCAATAAATTAATATAATTCTTTGGTTCCAAATTGAACCAATATAAAATATGAAAAAATTGATAAAAATAATAAGATAACAATAGTTTTCAAAATCTTATGTAAATATATAGTTCCAATAATACCACATTACCAATTATAAATTTTAGTCATATATAATTAAGATAAATTATTATTATATAACTCTAGTGTTGTTATTTTAATTAAGTTTGAAAATTTGGTAAAATTTATTTCTAATTTTTGTATTACATTAGAAAAATATATTTAGTTTTATCTAATCGATTTACATTTTAAAGTTGTGAAATGTTTTACGCGTAAGTGTTTCAAAATATTGAAAACTGCATGTTGGTAAAAATAATGAAATCGTAACATACAATATGGCCACAACTAGTAGATTTTATAGAAATATGACAGAAGTAAGATAAAGCTAAATCTATCAAGAAAATTAATGTTAAGATACATTTAGTAGGTAAGACTTGATACAAGCCATAAAACGATATGTGAAGTAACAGAAAAAGTATCCAGCACTAGTGCAATAGTCATAGAAAGTGCGAACCAGTAACTTGTTAATTAGTTTCATGAGGTGAACCAGACAGTAATGTTCCCATGATGATGAAGTAAACAGCTGATACTGCTGTATAAGCCTCTTCTCTTTATTCTCGAGACAGCTAAAATTTTTTATTAAACTCAGAGCCACTTTCTATTAGAAGTCAAGCCTCATGTAGTTATTCAACCAACTAGATTCTAAATCAACATATACTAGATACACACATCTCCAAAGATAAGTTATGCCACTGAGCAAAAAAGCTAGTAGTAACACAAGTAAGCATATGACCTGCGCATAGATTACAGATAGAAAATGTTACAAAAATGATGTGATTAAACATTTCAGGGATCAGTTGATGCAAGCCAAAATGACATCAGAAGGGATATCAATGAAGTACACAAAGAAGTCACACTCAAAAGACAGTACAAAAAGACCACTATGAAGAAAATAATCTGGACCTGGGGAACATCTGTTGCATGTCGACAGCGTTAAAGTACTTATAATACAGAGGAGAGCCAAAATAGGAAAAAGAAAAAATTAAGGAATTCGAACATATAAGCTAACAATATAAGGAGACATATTATATTCTTAGCTAAGGAATTCAAGGGTGTCATAATGGGTCGAATTCAAGGGTGTAGTAATGGGTCGTTACCCGGTTAACCCGTTTGTTTGTTAATTTAATAGGGTTTGGGTTGAATATTTTTAGCCATATAAATAATTTTTTTTACTATTTATGGGTTTATAATTCCAATGGGTCGACTTATTAGATTTCTGGATTGCCCATGGATTGATCATTAAAATGTTTAAGAGATTAAATATGTAAAATATCTATAGAAACCGAATTTTTTGTTTTATAAATAGAGGAAGCTTTAAGCAGAAAGGAAATTGTCGACAAAGTTGATGAGGCACGCAAAGGAGGAAGAAAAATGGCTTGATTACTATGAAAAGGTGAATACCACAATTTGTGTCTAAAAGTTGTCTTTCGTGAGATTGGTCACTAAAAGACTGATTGTGGCCAATTTACCTGATATAAAGATAAAGTTATCAAGTCTAAGGTTAGTGAGTCTACAAAAATAATAGAGAAGCATTGTATCCCATGAGTTTCTATTTTCTTTCATGGTTTTAATGTTAGACAGTATTAATTCTCAATGTGTGAACTTCATACAGCTAGAAATTTATGTCTTTTTGGTTGTCACTTCAGTTTTGATCCTTATCAGGATGAAAATCGCTTCAGAGCTGTAAGAGGAGGACACCAAAATTTAAAACGAGCAGAAAAAGCTAGGAGCTTTATCAACAAAATTCCCGGTGAGTCTTTATAATATCATTACTTGGGTTAATGCAAGTATGTCTGAGTTCACTGTGCTGCTGTTTGGAAATTATACTTTGGACAAGTATGTCTAAGTAGTGCAATAAAGATGGTGGGTTCTTATTTTGGCTTGTACAGTTGTTCATATGGAATCTGTAACTCGATCATTGTTTCCAGCCAAAACATGAGAACTCGTTGTTCGTTGTTGAATATTTATTATGTTTTTATTTGCACTTGTTAGGGTAATTAGAATGTGAACATAATAGCAGTGCCTGATACAAATCTTGTGTAGTTTTTGGAGACCTTTTGTGATGCCTACTCATCATAAAATGCTATTTGATGTTTACAATATATTCGTTAGAAAACAGATCACTGTTAAGATGCTTTTAACCCTTTTATGTTTCTTTCTAAGTGATGATCGATGTTCTGACCACTAAAGTGAAGGCCTGGAAAAAAGAAAGAGGCGTGTCCTTCCTTTGTGATAAGCCACGTAATTATGCATTTACTTAATTCTCTTTATGGTCAGCTCACATGTTTAATAATGCCTTTTGATTTTAGTATCCGTTGTTACAAAACACTGGAAGAAGACATTGTTCTGCATGCTCAAAGAGAAGAGGAAAAGCGTCAACTCCGAGTAAGTGTCTTCAACTACAGTAGGAAATAACATGGATTTGAGACAATGGTTGTGTTGTTGGGCTAACAAAACAAAGATCTTTGTTCCTTCTTTGTGTAAACAGGAGCACAAACAACTACTCCGCCTCAGTTCCCCACCTTACGACTACTCTCATGCATCATCTACTGTTAAAAATGGGTCCTTCCTTGAAACGCTCCTCCCCTATTTTCGACCCAAGCTCTGTTCCTGAGAAGAAAGAAACCACGCCATCTATTTTTGATACAGAGGTTTTCATTATTAAGTATCTATTTAATCTTTTTGCTCTGCTCATGTTTTTAACTACTAATCAAGAATTTTGAGTTGGTTGTTTGGTAACTAAATAATAACAGACGATGAAGATGATTAATAATCGCTTAGAGAAGATGAACCGTGGAGAGACTAACTTATAAGGTTTGACTTAAGTCTCTAATCATTTGCTTTCTTTCTTAGAGTCTAAAGATGGCACTTAGTTGTTTTGAAAATTAATGGGGAATTTGATTAAAATTGGAGAAACAACAAGAGAAGGAAGAGGAAAAATATCGCCAAAGAGTATGTAGCTTGCCTTTAGGAAGCAGTAGAGAAACATACATGAATATTATAAAGGCTGAGACAGAAAATGAATATGAGGAGAATAAAAACGTTATGAAAGTCATTAAAAGAACGTCACTAGCCTGGGATAGACTTTTATCTGAATTCCGGTCTAGGATTAGAGCTAAATCGTCAATGAAGATTTCTTGGCAAAAGAGTTAATAGGAAATGAAGACATATTCAGTTTTGTGTTGGCAACAAAAGCAGAGGGCTCTTATCATTTTTTCGATTACAAACTGTATCTGACTTTGTCTTAGAATACAGCTGATATATCAAAGAAACACTTACTTCCAAAAATAACTGGAAAGAAGTAAAAAAAAAGCTAATGGTCAGATTAGAAACCAATATCAGCATCGTTCATGTTGGACATATGTTGCATTTGAGACGGTTATACATGGTTGGGAAAAAAACTTATAAATGGTTGTGTCCAAAATATCTCATGAAAAATGTTAGTAAATAAAAATTTGGAGAAGTTAGGCTTGGAAAAGGAATAAAGCATCGTTGTTATAGGGTAACAACATTGAAAGTTCATTTCAAACAACCTTTATTCTCTCGGATTTCTTATCAAGTGTTCAACAAATGTCATAAATATAATCAATAGGAAGAATCAACAGTACAATGTATGTTAAATTTGATTTAGTAATATCCACTAGATAGTTTTATTTGCATTCTCTCTTCAAGGGAATCATTTCTTATTTGTATTCATTTCATTTAATAATTTGATAGTAATTTTTTTAATGAATTTTTTTTCTTACATGACAACTTCGTTATAAATAAAATTCTAACTCTAATCTCAATCCAATAATTCAAAAATCTGCTATGGAACACAAACAAATATTCACCTTAGCAAAATGTGCAAATTGTGGACGACATTGAAACAATTATTTTAGACTAATCTCAGATTCGACCTATTCAAAAGTTCACATGAAACTTAACCTTATACATGATAATATTTTCCATACCTCTTAGTCAGGAAAACTTTCAAAAATTTGTATTTATTGAAAAAAATGTTTAATCTCACTAGAAAATTTCAGTTATGTTTTTTTTTCTTTTAAAAGATACATTATAGAAAAACTTTTCATTAGTTTCAGTTTTACGTCAAAATCGTAATCTCCTACAAAATCTGAAACCAAACAACATTATCTATATATATATATATATATATATATATATAATAGAATTTTTATAGATTAATACTCAATAAATTAATATAATTCTTTGGTTCCAAACTGAACCAATGTAAAATCTGACAAAATTTGATAAAAATAACAAGATAACAATAGTTTTAAAAATCTTATGTAAATATGTAGTTCCAATAATATCACATTACCAGTTATAAATTTTAGTCATATATAATCAAGATAAATTTTTATCATAAACTCTAGTGTTATATTTTATTTAAGTTTGAAAATTTGGTAAAATTGATTTCTAATTTTTATATTACATTAAAAAATATTTAGTTTTATCTAATCGATATACATTTTAAAGTTGTGAAATGTTTTACGTGTAAGTGTTTCAAAATATTGAAAACTACATGTTGGTAAAAATAATGAAATCGTAACATACAATATGTCCACAAGTAGTAGATTTATAACTTAACCTAAACAAAATAGATTTCCGAATTCTTCTCGGTTTAGTTGATCAACATTTTGTATTTGTTTTGTCATCCCCAATCTTCGTATTAAGAGAGCACTCATGTGAATCGTTTTTAATTATGATATTTGAGTTTACATACAATTTTTTCTTTCATTTGTTTAAACAAGTCAATGATTGACACAAGTTGTATCCAAAGTGAATTTGATCAGTCATAATTACACAAATTGTACCCCCAATAATTACTTGTTTCACTAGTTAAACAAAATAACAATATGGTGCAAGTGTGATCATGCAATAAAATCAAATATGCTAAGCTGTTAAATTCCTCCATGCAAGTTTAGTTCTCTTCATTCTTCATGCAAGTTTTAACTTATGATCATGCAATAAAAAAAATGTTTTGAAATTCCTCCATAACTTTTAGAGAAACTGTGATTTACATGTTTTAAATCTTTGAAAAAAGAACCCAAATAACACAAAAACCAATCCACCAAATAACTTGGTTATATTAGTTGATCAACATTTTAACATATAAGATACCATCTTATTCGCCATCAAGTTCATAATTTTCCACAAAAACCAATCCACATAACAATACAAAATCACCAAATAACTTAATTTTATTAAATAGTAGTATTCAAAGCCGAAGAACCAACTACTAAATAAGATATATTAACTTGGTTTAGATAAAGAGATTAATGATCTAACTTCATTTTCAAGGCAGCCTTAGGGGTTTTGTAAGCTTAGCGGCACCTAGGACTAGATAACAGCCATGGATTAAAGATCCCTAAACGCCGGTTATAGAAGCGTTTTGCACTCTGATGTTTCATCCACATTTTGGCTATCAATTCTGAACTCTTATGCTGAACCACAACCCTCAAGACTTCAGTTTGCTTATTGTAGTTTCTTTTAAATACAGCTATACGATCAACATCCTCACCAACATCCTTGTAACTTATGAATAAAGTTACATTTTTGGCATCGAGTCCCTCATTCTTCGGATCTTGGCTAGTATCTATAGCCACTTTCACAACCTTCAAATTAGACACCTCTTGATACGTCCTTGTCCGATTAGTTCTGGCAACTCCAACTTCCAAATATAGACGAATCCATTTCATTGTCTTGCAGATCTGAATTTTTCACCTGCAAAACCAAAACATACAAACTAAACTACTTGTTAAGATCATGAGCAAAGTAAAGCAAAACTCAGTGTGGCTTAACCTTACCATGAAATATGGCTTTCTATATTTGAAAGGATACTTTGTCGGCCACTCAAACATGTCTTCGTCGAAGTAGAAGAAAAATGTCCTTGGGTGTATCTTTGAAGTTGCAAAAACGGAGCACGTGATCAATTAGATGGAGTCACGTGAGGAGTTTACACGAAGTGAAGGTTCAAAGGATTTAAAGTTTGAATTCAAAAACAAGTTGCAAATCTTATCAAAGTTTGTTGATAAGATTTGTGGAGGTTGCAGTTTTGTAGAAAAAAATATCTATCGAGCCCTTAGTCTATAAAAGGGATCTCAAGTGTAAAACGAGGTTTAGGAATTTAGGAATTAAGTTTTGAGATTTTTGATTTGAGTTGTTAGGTTATCGATCATTAGAATAGTTTTGTTTGGCTTGTCTAGGTAGATCAAACCATTAGAAATCAGTCTTTTGTAGAAAAGTAAGTTTCTAATAAAACGTAAAACTCAGTTTGTTTATTCAAAAGTATTGCTTAATTTGTCTTTTCAATTGGTATCAGAGCGGTACGCCGCCTAACGTTTGCTATTGTTAACAGGTGTAGGATCCTGCTGACACAATGGATAATTCACAGCAACAAATGGTTGTGGTTGCAAAAACACTCAAACTGGAAGGTGAAAATGGCTCAGTATATTCAAGGTATTGATTCAGACGCTTGGTTGGCTGTTGAAGAAGGTTGGGAGCCACCTATGGTAAAGGATGCTAATGGAAACCTTGTTCCCAAACCGAGAAAACAATGGACTACTGATGAAAAATCCTATGCGAAATGGAATTCAAAGGCGATTTCAGCAATCTTCAACTCCTTACAGCCAAATCAGTTCAAACGGGTTCAGGGATGCAAGAGTGCAAAAGAAGCTTGGGATATTCTCGAGGTTGGATTTGAAGGAACAACAAGTGTGAAAAGAATGAGAATTGATCCCTTAGCATCCCGATTCAAAAATCTGACAATGGGGGAAAATGAAACAGTAGCTGAATTCAACAGCAAACTGTCATCCTTATCACACAAGGCCCTGATCTTGGGAAAAATGTACAAGGATAAGAAGCTGGTGAAGAAATTTTTACGGTGTCTTCCTAATAAATTCCATGGTCATCCTTCTGCTCTGGAGGTCTCTCAGAATTCTGATGACATGAAGTTTGATCAGGTGGTTGGTATGATGCAAGCTTATGAATTACAGCTCGCCTCAAAGGACAGTGGCTCGAAAGGAAAGAGTATAGCGCTGGTAGCTGGAAAACCACCTTAGGAGGATGCACTGTTAGATAACCTTGAGGAAAAAGTAGGATTACTGGTCAAGAGATTCTTCCAAAAAGCTGAACGAGGACAGAAAAAGGAATTTCAAGCATCTGGCAGACAGACATCTGACAAAGACAACTTCAGGACTGATAAGCAGTGTCTTGAATGTCAAGGTTTTGGACATTTCAAGTCAGATTGTCCTTCTATCAAACGAAAGATGCCCCTTCAGTGCTATGAGTACAAAGGCTACGGTCACACTAAGAACGAGTGTGTATTAAGACTTAGTGGCAAACCAGCTATTACCACCTAGAGTGACACAGAGAGTGAGATTGATGAAGATGATAATATCTTAAATCATTTTGTGTCCAACTTTGGAATGGTGGATCTGAATGACGAAGAAGAGATGATGGTCCAGCGAAAGGTCTTCTGTCCTCATCCACACAAGTATCTGTTAGAACCCTGCAATCCCCTGCAAAACAAAACTTTGATAAGTGTGAGTCTGACACAAATGACGAGATGGATTTGTCTTCCGAAGATCAACTAGATCTTCTTATCAAGTCCTTGTTAAATTCACAGGAGGAAAACAAAACATTGCACAAAGAAAAAGAAAGTCTTGAAAGTGCACTTACAGTGACCACAAAAAGGCTAGCTAATGCTCAGTCAAAGAATAACATCTTGAGAGTCAGTTAAATGAGCAGCTGAAACAAATTAAGATGCTATCCAAAGGGACTCAGGATTTGGATTATCTTCTGACAGTTGGACGAATCAGTTCTGTAAATCAAGGTCTTGGTTACAAAGGAGTGGAACCAAAGAAAGTGGAATTTTTTAAGGAAAAAACTGACTACTCTGAGTCTACAGTCAAGAACACGTCACAAACTCATAGGTCCGATTATGTCAATACGTAGTCACACTCTGGGCTTGGCTGGCAGAAACAGGATTCTGCTTATCAGGGAGTGCAAAGGAAATCACATATTGATTGTTGGTATTGTGGGACGTGTGGACATACGAAACGAGAATGTTATAAATTTCGCACTTGTATCCACAGATTCCGCCGCCAACAGAGGTTTTCCTTTAATGGAAACAAAAGAGATCAGATCTGGGTCAAGAAGTATGATCTTTACAGCAGAGTCACCTTCACAACAGAGAAAAGTGATTTTAGACATTCGGGTGGCAGGTGGTACTATGATAGTGGTTGTTCCAAAAATATAACGGGAGAAGAAGGTGCCTTTTGCAGAATATCGAGGATGTGATTTCTGGCAAAGTGATGTTCGGTGATGGAGCTAAAGGCAAGATAAGAGGCAAAGGTCAAACTGTAAATTCTATGGATCCCAAACTGACTGACGTATTCCTAGTTGATGGTCTAAAAGCTAATCTCATCAGCATTAGCCAACTGTGTGACACAGGTCTGAATGTCACATTCACTCGCACTAAATATCGAGCAGTTGATGATAGAGGTACCACACACTTGGAGGGAGTTAGGACTGGCAATGATTGTTACATGTGGGTACCCAAAACCTTGTGTATGATGTCCAAGTCTGAAAGTGAAACTCAGATCTGACATCAACGGCTAAGTCATATGAATTTCAGAACCATGGTAGATCTAGCAACTAAGGAGATTGTCAGAGGATTGCCCAAACTTAAACGTGATCAGGACGTCGTGTGTGGACCATGCAGTATGGGAAAACAAGTCAAAACTCAACACAAGTCTGTATCGGATGTTCGATCCAAAGGTATTCTAGAATTAGTGCACATTGATCTTATGGGCCATATTCAAGTTGAAAGTCTAGCAGGGAAGAAATATATACTAGTTCTTGTTGATGATTTTAGTCGATATACATGGGTATGGTTTCTTCGTGAAAAGAGTGATTCATTTGAAAGTTTCCGCATTTTGGCACTTGAGTTGAAGAATGAGAGACAGGGAATCAAAAATATTTGCACTGATCATGATGGTGAGTTTGAAAATGAAGTTTTCTGAAAATTTTGTTCCACACAAGGCATTGCTCATTAATTCTTTGCTCCATGGACCCCTCAACAGAATGGAGTTGTAGAACGGAAGAATAGAACTCTGCAAGAAATGGCTCGAGCAATGCTACATGGAAGTAGTGTTCCGAAGACATTCTGGGCTGAAGCTGTAAACACAGCGTGTTACATAATCAATCGTGTGTATGTTCAAAAGGAACCCTCAGACATCATATGAGCTGTGGAAGGGCAAGACGCCAACGGTTCATTACTTTCATGTTTTTGGAAGTGTATGTTACATCCTCAATGATAAAGATCATTTGGGTAAGTTTGACTCTAGAAGTGATGAAGGTCTATTCCTTGGCTATTCGAGATCGAACACAACATTTTGAGTATACAATAAACGCACTTTAACCGTCCCAGAAACCATGAACGTAGTATTTGATGATGCCTCAATGTTTTGCATCTTGGATCAACATCTCGATGATGAAGAAACAATTGGAACAACGACCCCGACTCATTCTACTCCACCTTCTGGCACAACCATAGCGCCTGACAACCATTCTGGAGTAGATGTCACACCTCAGGTTCATCAGAATCACTCCTCCACAGATGTGATTGGTGAGATTCAGGGGGGGGAGAATAACCTGAGGTAAACAAATTGACTTCAAACAACTAGCGCGCAATATGGCGTTTCAAGCGTTTATGGTTCAGAAACAAGTACTCGTTGAAGTAGTGGAATTTGAATGTTTTATTCCAAAGATTGAACCAAAGTCACACAAAGAAGCGCTGCAAGATGAATTCTAGATCGCATCAATGCAAGAAGAATTATCAAACTTCACAAGGTTAAATGTATGGAATCTGGTTAGCAGACCTGAGAAGGTGAATGTCGTTGGAACTAAATGGATCTTCAAGACTAAGATTGACAAAGATGGAAATGTTGTAAGGAATAAATTAAGACTGGTTGCTCAAGGATACTCTAAAGTTGAAGGAGTAGATTTCGAAGAAACATTTGCACCAGTTGCACGCTTGGAGTCAATCAGGTTCTTACTGAGGATGGCCTGCAAAATGAAATTCAAGTTATTTCAAATGGATGTAAAGAGTGCATTTCTTAATGGATTTCTCCAAGAGGAAGTCTATGTTGAACAACCAAAAGGCTTTGAAGATCCAAAGTATCCTAATCATGTCTATAAACTTTACAAAGCTCTGTATGGACTTAAACATGCACCAAGCGCATCGTACGATTGGTTAGCAACATTTCTGATCAACAAGGGATACACTCGAGGAAGCGTAGACAAAACCTTGTTTACATTCAAGAATGACGAAGGGTTCATTGTAGTCCAGATCTATGTTGATGACATAGTTTTTGGGTCTACCAGCCAACATATGTTTGATACGTTTGTAAAAGTAATGACAAAGGAATTTGAAATGAGTATGAGTGGTGAATTGACTTACTTCCTTGGGTTAGAAGTTAAACAGACAGATGATGGAATCTTTTTTAGTCAAAGCACCTATGCCAAGAATCTGATAGAGAAGTTTGGTCTAGAAACCAGTAAAGTGGCCAAGACTCCGATGGCAACAACCACAAAGCTGTCTAAGGATGAATCAGGGAAACCAATGGATGCTACAACATTTCGAAGTCTAATCGGAGGGTTGTTGTACCTGACAGCAAGTAGACCAGACATCAGCTTCTCTGTTGGGATTTGTGCAAGGTTTCAAGCGAATCCTAAAGAGAGTCATTTTCAGGCAGCAAAAGGGATCCTGAAATACATTAGTGGAACGATAAATCTGGGTGTTTTCTTTACTAAGGACACAACAACGAGTCTAACTAGATATTGTGATGCTGATTGGGCAGGTTGTGTAGATGATCGAAAGAGCACGAGCGGTGGATGTTTTTTTATGGGCAACAACTTGATAGTTTGGTTCAGCAAGAAACAAAATTGTGTATCCTTATCCACAGCCGAAGCCGAATACATAGCACTGCGGAGTTGTTGCACGCAACTGCTATGGATGAAGTAGATGTCTGCTGATTACGGTATCACTTCTGAACCATTACTTGTTTATTGTGATAATCAAAGTGCTATAAGTATTGCTAAAAATCATGTTTAACATTCACGAACTAAACATATAGATATACGCCATCACTTTTTTCGAGAACTTGTTGAGGAGAACCTAGTTAAACTTGATCAAGTGAACACGGATTATCAACTTGCTGACTTATTCATAAAACCTCTATCATTTATTCGATTTGTTGAACTACGAACTTCAATTGGAATTTGTGAATGCTAAAATCATCTCTGAGATGTCAGTAGGACCTTGATTCTGATGCATAGGAAGCATATACCTGAGCAAGGTAGACAGATGTCAAGGTTGATTGACTTGAATAAAAAGAGTTGCATATCATACCGTCACTGATAAGTACAGAATTGATCTCATTGAATGTTAGGAAACGGAGGTCAAAGAGCTGAGGAGAGCAAGTGATACTCATTGCATAATGTCCATCAAATTGATGTGATAATCGAATCATTGATTAAGAAGTCGAGTGATATCTCTGATTCACAAGTACAGATGATATGGTAATCGAATCATTGATTGAGAAGTCTAGTGATATCTCTGATTCGAAGAGTTTGGTTATTTAACAAAAAAAACCCACCACTGTGAATGTCTTCCCAAAGGAAATTTCAGCTATCCAATCCGTTTGATGTGATCAAGCTCTTGAACTTCCAGTGATAAAGGCATGCTAGTGTGAAAGACTAGTCTTTGACTCTCAATCTTGATCGTATCTCGTGAGTAAGATTCTGTTGACGATCTCAGAATTAAAGTTTGTGTGTGGATACTGAAATTCAGTTTAAGGTATGGTTGTTTTGGTTCTATGTGAGTAATCGAGTAAATTATCGTGTGAAATTGAATTATGATTCTGAATGTTCAGATGGTCAGGGTTAATCTGGGTCAATCACAAGTTCGATTAATTTGATAGTAAGACTTTTCATGTCATTAATCTGTTGGATCAATAATGCTCTACTGTTTGTGAACTAAACTGCCAATTCCTAGGGAATTAGGCAGAACAAGTGGGTTGTTGTTTTTGATTTTTTCAGGCCCGAGAAAACTTGAGTCGGTCAACATTCAAGAATAAAGAGGGTCAATCGTCAGTCTTCTTCTCTGTCAAAGCAAAATCTCAACTTTTTCACAAAACCCTAAAGAAACAGAGAAAAGAAGAATGGTGAACGATCAATCTTCCCAGGGCTATGATCTCGCTATGATCGTCGCGTATATCAATAACACAGAGCGCTCAATCATCCTGTATCGTCCATTGATCCTTCGATTGTGCAAATCCGCGCCGGTCACTTAACCAGACTCAGCACCTCCATTTGAATCTCCGATGCTGCTGAATGTGCAATCGCCCGTGTCTTCGCCGCCACAACGTCACCGTTCTACATCTCCGACACCAGAAGAACCAAAATCACCATTTCTTGGTGATTTCACGGAGATGGAAGAAGATGTAACACTGCTTTCATCTGTTCCGTCGCCCTTGCGCGTAAACTCGATTGTCGACGAGGAAATTGAGATCGTCAGGAATTCGAAGAGTCAGGCAACTGAAAAGTCACAATCAACCCAGAATCGCAAACGTCTGCATGCTGTGGAATCTACGACAAAGAGTCGCAAAACTTGCAGACTCGTCAAAGCAGAGAGCTCGAATCAGGTTGGGTCAGTTGAGAATTTTGACAGGTTTGTATTCTCTTCTTCTGAGGCGTATCGAAGGTACAATCTGTATTCTTCTACTAGCGATAGATTCATAGTGGAACATGCGTATGCTTTTGAGGATCATGAATTGGATTTGGTACAATTGCTAAAGGATGCTGGTTTATTCAATTCTTTGGATATTGTTATCGATTACAATTCTGATGTTTTGTGTGAGTTGTGGGCGAATATGCCATATCGTGATCAGGAAAGCGAGTCTTGAACTGTGTTCTTGCGAGGGTTTGAGTATGTTATCTCAGCAACGACGATCAATGGTTTACTAGGATCCCTTGATGTGCAAGACAGGTCAAATCCTCAGAAGGTGGAAGGTGTGCTGTCAGACGACATTGATGTGGCTGTGACAGGATGATCATGCAAGAACCTATCTCAGGTTAAAAGTGCGCATCTGACGGAATTATACTCTCAATTGTACACATTTTACTACACCAACTGGCAGCCAACCTCTAATGAAGGATATTTGAGTGTAATCCGTATTCAACTGGCATATGAGATTGGAGCTGGTATCCCCGTTAATCTTGGCAAGGTTGTGTTTAGCCAAATTAAGAAGATTGCAGCTTCAACCAAAGATACCAAGTCAAAGCTTTTGTCAAGTCACACGGCTCACACGGCTGTTGGCAAGTCAGAGAGAGGTTCCACCAAACATAACAAGCAAGACAGAGAAATCTGCAGTTGGTCGCAACAAGGAAAAGGCCAAGGCGAAGCTAGCAGAACAAACATACACCTCCAGAGAGCTGTTGGAGACTCTTCTTGTCCTCTCAACAGAGATGACACACCTCTGCAAGCAAGCACTCAAAGGTAAGTGCTCGTTCTTTTATAGTGTTTTTGTGATTTTTGACTGCTTTGTTTTTGACTCATGTGATGATAAGCAAGGGGAGATAAGGAATAGGAATCTGAAGATGATGCCCCAATAGAACTTTCTGAGTGGGGGGGAGAGCATTGTTTGCTCGATCTTTTTGCCAATCTGTGGCATTTATTTCCTTTTGTTGTTTTCGTTCTGATAACTTTTGGTCTTTTGTTGACAGTACTTTGATGGTGAAATTTGCTTAGACTATGCTTAAATTCTTCTGATAAGACCTTGTGATATTAAAATCAGAATGTCTTTTTGAGTTGTTTAGTGTTTCTAACGATTTGCACAACAATTTATTTTTTGTCTATTTTGTGTGGATAGCATGTCTGTTAAAACATGTACTAAAGCTTAGACATCACTCTGAGTCAAAAAGAAAGAGATTGAAGTTGCAAAAACGGAGCACGTGATCAATTAGATGGAGTCACGTGAAGAGTTTACACGAAGTGAAAGTTCAAAGGATTTAAAGTTTAAATTCAAAAACATGTTGCAAATCTTATCAAAGTTTGTTGATAAGATTTGCGGAGGTTGCGGTTTTGTAGGAAAAAATATATATCGAGCCCTTAGTCTATAAAAGGGATCTCAAGTGTAAAATAAGGTTTAGGAATTTAGGAATTAAGTTTCGAGATCTTGTGATTTAAGTTGTTAGAATATCGATAATTAGAGTAGTTTTGTGTGGCTTGTCTAGGTAGATCAAACCATTAGAAATCAGTCTTTTGTAGAAAAGCAAGTTTTTAATAAAACGTAAAACTCAGTTTGTTTTTTCAAAAGTATTGCTTGATTTGTCTTTTTCAATCTTATTTTCAGCTACAGAAGATTAAATCAGCAGCAGTGGATGACTTGTACTATACGTAATTGAAACAATAAAACCATAAGGTACCTGGAAGTCTATTGAAACCCACAGTTAACTGAGCACAACAAGTTTCAACAACTCTAGTCTGGAAAGTTAGAGGCAAAGAAGAGGTAGCTGGATCCATTACATCCATAGTCACAAAGTAATTAAGATACAACATGAAGGACCTTTCGGCGATTGTATTTCTCAAAATATGCAGAACTTGGCTATGGTATTTTCGAATACAAGGATGAAGTTCTGTAAGTATTGGATTCTGTAAAATAAAGTGTTCTGTCTTCAGTCCTGGATTGTTTAAGCAGATAAACTCATAGCACACATGTTCTTGGCTTACAAGACGAATAAGTTGGCTGGCTAAATAATTAATCTGTTGAAGACTTGCTTTATGTGATTGCATCTTATACATATATTTCGTAGGCAAAGCGCGAGGAACTGCTTCAATATGTTCAAGGTGCTATTGGAGGGCTAAAAATCAATGCTAATCTTGCAAGGTATTCTTGGACCAGAACACTTATACCCATAAATGTTCATGTGTTGTGTTTTAAGAATATTCAAGTCTTATAGTTTTACTTACTTTTTGTTTCTGTTTTCGTTTGTAACTGGCTCAGAACAGATATTGAAGCCCAAACTGTGATAGAGAAACTTAATAAGACAAATACAGATGCCTTAAAAACCACAGCTGCATCAACAGAGATGATATTATCTCTCCTACTTTCCAGTGCCACATTATTTACTCTATAAGCCTTGGTCACATTGGATTTAGTCTCAGTGTTCAATTATTGTTTCATTTACTTATTTTGTATAGAAGATTGCTTAAACCATATTATGTAGATTATAACCCGTGGAAGATCCCTCACTTTGTGATTGAAATTTGGTTTGAAGATTCTGTATAACGAATAAGGTACTTTGAATTTTAGGTTGGATTTTCCTTTTCTGGATAGCCATTCATTTAAGTTTTGGTACTTTCATGCTCTGTGTTTCTATGTAACAGTGTGACTGTTTGAGATCGAAGTCACTGTGTGTTTTTCTGAAACTGGTTTTGGGGTTCTTAAAAAAAAATGTTTTTGGCCATATTGAGATCATATTCTCCAGATCTGTGGAATTAAACAGTTTTAGTGTGTTTACTGTTTTGTAATTCGATTTGGATTTTCTTTTGTAGGTGGTAAACTGTGAAAGTATATTGAGCTTAAAGATTTATGAAGAGCTGGATGAAGCAAAAGCCGCTAACGAGAAGCTCATAGCGGACTGTAGAAGCAAAACAAAGCTTCTTGACAATCTAAAGAAGGTCCAGAACAAGCAGTTTGTAGAAATCCAGGAGGCTAGATCTGTTATTGAGATGTAGGGTTTTGAATCTGCAGAGAATACCAGAGAAATCTCTGAGTTGAAGCAAGGGAACGAGGATCTGCAACATTGCTTGAGAGAGAAGGATTTGATTCTTAAGCATTTGAATGAAGCTAATGTTGAGCTTAGAGCCAACGAGGAAGAAAAGTACTATGAATTCGAAGTTGAGAGGAGAGAGTTGATGTCGGCTTTGGATGAAGCTAGTGAGAAAAACATTGACTTGGAGCAGAGAAGCAACGTCTACAGGGCTGAGATTGAAGGGCTCAAGGGGCTTTTAGCAGCAGCAGAGAAGAAAAGAATGTAATTTGAGAAAACCGCCAAAGCTTGGAAACAAGTGAGTGGAAGAGATGATGTAGCCACTAATTTGGAAGAGTGAAAAAACTCTGGTAGAAGAAAAGCTGAAATGGAAGAAGGAGCAGTTTGAGCATCTTTCAGGAAGCACATGAGAAGCTCCAAAATATGTTCAAAGCTTGCAAGAAAGAGTGGGAGGAAGATAGATCATCACTTCTAGATGAAATCTACTCTCTTCAGACCAAGCTAGATTCACAAACCATAATCTCCGAGGATCTTCAGAAGAAGTTGCAAACAGATGTAGATAACACTACAAGAAAAATAGATATTCGGGACAACATTCCAGACGGAGAAATTATCCGTCCGAAACTGTATTGAATTTGGGACAGAAACGTAACAAATTGGTAGGGAGCAATTGTCGTCTAAAATTGAGAGGATGTTGTCCATAATTTGTAACGGAAAAAAACAAATTCAGAGAAAATTATCGTTTTGTCCGGAAGCGTCTAGTAATTCTAGACAAAATTAGATTGTTATAGAGTGAATTGAAATTTGAGACGGATCAAGACAGTAATGTAACGAAATAATTTTTTGGTAAACCAAATTTATAGTTACACATAAATTCAAACAATATATCAATGATTACATTATGTAGATTTTAAAACATTATAGTAGTTAACATAACAAGGATTTTACACTTACATTATAGTAGTGAACATAACAAGGTTCTTACACATACATTACATATGAAAAACCGATATAAGCCGAGAATTAAAAATACTAATTATAAATAACTTATGATAGTGAATCGAATATATGTTCTAGTAACAATTTGGCCAATAGATTTGCCAAAAAGACAAGATCATTTCCTCAATTTCACGATCAGGGTTAATTGAGCCTACTTTGATGTAATACTTCTTGTTCAAATCAAATGGCCTATATGGTGTACCAATTGAGACAAATAACTCTCGTCCACTCCCGGGTGAAGAATTACTGTCAAAACCGATTGGTTTTGATTCACTAATCTCTGATTTGTTGTTGTATTGTCCACTCATACTAGAGGAAAAGAAATGGAGGTATAAGTTAGGCATATGTTACATAATTATAGACCATAATAACACAATGAAACAAAATAATGTACATAGGAATTCTCCCAATCCAAACTGAAAATTGATTGAAAAAAGCAAAAACATAATAGAGAACATGCTTATTAAATATTCTGTAAAAGGTAATGGACAAAAGCAAAAAAGAGAGTGTACCTTTGCTGTAGAAGTTGGTGATGAAAGTGGTTTCTCGTAGTGGTGGAAGTGTCGGTGGTGAAAAGTAAATAGATAAAGATCCAGACGGAACATGTTGTTTGGAACCGTCTGGACCTGTTTTTGGTGGGAAAATTAATAACATTCACTGTTGTCGACGTGGTAAAATATTGATGCTTAACGGTTTGAGATGGATTTGGACTAAGTATATGCGGTACAGAATTGTCTGGATCAGTCTAAAATATTACCTTTTTTGTCCACATATTCACAAACATCCCATTCAGTCTTTAACACAACAAATACACCAATTTCTTATCTCTCAATGCTCAAGCTTAGATTTCTCTGTCATTTGTCCAATCTTACTATCATTCTTTCACAATTTCTTGTAAATGGCAAATTCAAACTACTTTCGTTCATGGATGGATGGTACGGTACACGATAGTATAAGCGGAGTTCTAACGAAAGAGTATGCTCAGGGAGTTGTAGAGTTCATGGCATTTGCTAGAAATCAAGTATTAACTATGGAAACAAATAAAATGTATTGTCCGTGCCTGATGTTTCGTAATTGTCGGAGAAAAATAGTATCACGGGTATGGAATCATTTACTTTGAAGTGGTTTTATGCCTGGGTATAAAATTTGGTATATGCATGGTGAAAGCGAGGAAATGGCCATTGGTAGTTCCTCTTCGAGTAACAAACTTTGTGAAGAGCGTGTTGCTATAGCTGAAGAAGTTGGTGAACATGGCGGCTCGATGGGTAATTATGAATCACACAATTTAGAAGGTATGGATATGACCCCAAATGTATCGACTGCAACAAGTTCAACGGTTAGTGAAGTTGCAGTTGGGCAAGGGTTTTTTGAGATGTTTGATACAGATCGTGTTTCGTTGTACGAGGGTTGTAAAGAATGACATTCATCATTATCATCTGCAACCCGTCTAATGACTTTGAAAACCGATTACAATCTTGGTGAAGATTGTATTAATGCAATAGCACAACATTGTCGGTTCCAACTTCCAAAAGGGAATACAGCCCCGTCATCGTACTATGAGGTTCAAAAGCTAGTTTCTGGGTTAGGTTTTCCTTACCAAGCTATTGACGTGTACATAAACAATTGTATGTTGTATTGGAAAGATCATGAAAGCCTAAAAGAGTGTAGGTTTTGTGGGCATCCTAGATATAAATCAAGTAGTAGGAAGGCTTTAATTGCACATAAAAGAATGTGGTACTTACCAATTGTGGGTCGGGTAAAGAGACTGTATGAATCTGAAAGGACAGCCTCTGCAATGCGTTGGCATGCTGAACACAACAGAGACGGTGAAATGACGCATCCTTCAAATGCATTTGCATAGAAACATTTTCAAACTGTCTACCCCAGTTTCGTTGCTGAGTCTAGGAACGTGTACTTGAGGTTAAGTACTGATGGATTTAGTCATTTTGGTAAACACGGTAGACAGTACTCATTATGGCCAGTTATACTAACTCTTTATAATCTTCCACCGATGCTTTGTATGAAACGAGAGTTTTTATACTTGACGATATTGGTACCAGGCCCTGATTTCCAAAATGATCACTTGATCTTTTTTTACAGCCTCTCATACATGAGCTTCAAGTTTTGTGGAATGAAGGGTTTTCGGCGTATGATGTATCTACGCACGAACAGTTTCAAATGAAAGGAGTTCTCATGTGGACAATATGCGATTTCCCAGCTTATGGTATGCTTTCGGGCTGGACAACACATGGACGTTTATCTTGTCCTTATTGCCAAGACGAAACTAATGCTTTCCAATTGAAACATGGTAGAAAGACATCATGGTTTGATTGTCACCGCAGGCACCTTCCTCCAGATCATCCTTACAAGAGAAGCACAACATTGTTTAGAAAGAATAGGAAAGTTTTCGAGGGTCCGATACAGATTCCAAATGGGAAAGAAATACTAAAGCAATTAGATGAATTTGGAGCAGAGTCTTCTGTAGTCTGTAGTGGTAATTAGCATGAGAATATTTTTGGTTATGGTATAAATCACAACTGGCACAAGAAAAGCATTTTTTGGGAACTGGAATATTGGAAAGATCATCTTCTCAGACATTGTCTTGATTACATGCATATTGTGAAGAATGTGTGTGATAATTTGCTTAACACGATACTCAATGGATCTGGAAAGACGAATGACAACCTAAAATCAAGGATGGATTTGTCAGATATTTGTAGTCAGAAAGAGCTTCATTTACTTAGCAATGGGAAATGTGCTGTGCCAATTTACAGACTTAGTGATGAAGCAAAAGACGAGTTTTTCAGGTGGATCATGAACAATGTTAAATTCCCAAATGGTTATGCATCAAATCTTCAAAATATTGTGGATAGTTATGAAGGAAAATTTGTAGGCATGAAGAGTCATGATTGCCATGTTATAACGCAACGTCTACTACTATTTACTTTTGCTAATCTCCTTCCACAAAATGTTAACAGGGCTGTAGCAGGTACAAATTATCAAAGATTGACTTATATATTTACTTTTTGTTTTTCTATTTATGTTCAAATTCGTAACATTTTGTGTAGGAATTGCATCATTTTCCGAGATTTAAGCTTACGCACACTATCGGTGGAAGGGGTTCAACACTTGGATCTACAAATCCCAATAAATCTTTGCAATTTATAGAAGATAATGCCACCTTCTTTTTTGATGCTATGGAACATCTCCCACTACATCTACCGTATTAGGCATTACTAGGTGGTCTAGTACATTATCGTTGGATGTATCTATTTGAGCGGTACATGTATCATCTTAAAAGAAAGGTGAAAAACCTAAGTAAAGTTGAAGATTCAATTATTGCACAAAGCTTAAATGAGGAACGCTCAAATTACGGAGGAGCTCACCTTCCAAAGGAGATTGTTACAAAAATTCGAAAGCCAGGTAGGCATGATGACGGTGGTGTGCAAACGACCTATCCAGTTTATGTCCCAGACATTTTCAGACCAGTTAGTAGGCTTGCTGGAAAAGTTACTAATAGAAGACTACTTGAAACTGAGCAATTACACATTCACAATTACTTGTTGTCAAACTGTTTGGAAGTAATGCAGTATGAGAGGTGATGTGCTTAAACAACATTGTTATTCCATTTAATATTTCACTTTTAAGTTAACCAATTTTGATATGTTTTTGGTTGTGGTCTTAGTTTATATATGATGTGGGACGAAGATGAACTCATCAATATCTACACGGCGTAGGACTTCTGGGGAATCAACCATCTTCTTGAAATCGGGACCAGCAAGAAGAAAAGGCTACAACTCTCGAAACCCTCCTTCTCCCACACGACGCACAATATCAGAAACAATATCAATTGGAAGAGAACTCATTTTTTCTTTTTGTTGGTCCTAACATGAGGAAGATGCGCAATATATAAAAGAATTTTACAGTAAACACCTCAACCGTTGATCTATGTCATAGTCCATTTAGCCATTCGTTTGTATCATCTTATCAAGTCAGGAATCTTTTTTTTGGACTGACACTCTATTTTATTGACTACGCTTTAACCGTTAGATGAAAGTAAAGAACATCTAATGGTGGTAATCAGATGGCTTATTCAGAACGATTCAATATATATTTTTAAATAATAAAGATTGGTGTTTCCAGCTAATAAATTTTGTTTTCTAAGGTATATCTTTTCAAATTAATGACTAAAATTAATTACAAAATAATAGAGTTACAAATCTTTTACGTAATGTCTAGAACCGTCTAAAAATCTATAGAGATCTTGACAATTTTAAAATTAACCTACAATAATCAGAATTAATTATATGTCATTATTATTCCAGACGAAAAGGGACTAAATATATGTCTAGAAACAGATATTACCACCGCGTCTTGTCTAGAAGTAGGTTTTACTATCCAGACTTAACCCTAGCCGCCGTCTATGCTCTCGACTAAAACTCTCTGAAATCGCAAAATCTCTCTTCTCCTTGCCGGAACTCTTAGTCACGACTATTGACTATGACTTCTCCGGAGTCCGACCACCACAACAACGACACACTAGCGTGAGTTGTATCATCTTCTTCATTTCAGATTCTTTCAGTTTTAGGTTTATGATTCCGATTTCATTCCTCTTTTTTGTCCTTATCAATTGATTTTCTGTCATCGACAACAACTCTGTGTGAAGTAGCCATTTTTTGTTCTTGTCCCACCCAAATATGTGATTTAGTTTCTGCACTTTAGATCCCCACATGTTTTTAAACCCTAATTTTGATGAATGGACCCAGAATCGGTCCCTATAAGTTTATTTCTTTATGTTAAATCTGCAGATTCTAGGTTTTTGTTCTTCAAAATCTAATATTATTTTATAGTTCTTCGATTACTTTATGATTTATTTTCTATACTTTTACCAATACCAATGTTTTCAAATGTTTAGTACTCATTGTTTATTCAAACTAATGTTGGTCCGTTATGTTGTTAATAGTTAATGTATATCGTTGATTATGTGTATATCATTGACAAACTTATGTATATCATTGACAAACTGAGCCTATATCTCTGATTTTGTATTTGACTTTTTTGATGGTACTGTATCTTAACATAAATATGATTTGTACTTTGAATATGAAAGACTTTGCTATGTTTAATAGACCAGCAATTAGGTATCTTATGCATCATGCTTTCGATATGACTATGTGATTATTTTTTCTATCATTTGCAGATTCTACAGAGAATTTCTTAGAACACAGCCTCGAGATGGTGTACATTTGGCTGGACAATCTCCTTAGTCAACACCTAATACAACTCCTCAAAGTCAATATTCAACTGCAGCCAACAACATGACACTGGAGGAGCTGCTTGCTCATGGCCGATAGAATAACAAAGTACTGGATCCTTTCTTAGAAAATGGAGCATCATGGTAATATTCTATCTTTCTTCAAGGATTTCAATAATTGTGCAACCATTAACTACTCTTTATGTTTGTATCACGTTTAAAACTAACCTTGGCATTTAGAAGGCAATTCTGACAATGATACACAAACACATCAACAGACCTTGCCCTCGGTTCTCACAACTTACAGCTGCAGAGAAAAATTTGTGGTTTCGCACCTTTGTTGTACGTGCAATATAGTTAGTTACTCAGACATGTTATTTTATGTTATTCTCACTGTTTTAGTAATTGTTTTCTTTCTTTGCAGCAACACTACACGTGGAAGCCAGAGCATACTTCTCTGGTGCGAAAACTCTTCAACCAGGCTGTAGCACAATCGTACTCTAAACACATGTGTGAATGGAAGCGTAAATGGAAGAAGGGCAAGACATGTTATATTGGTTGTAATCTTTCTGTTTAGGAAGGATTAAAGATGTATTGGGCTCTCCTTGAAACATCTTTGGAGGCTCATATCAAGTCTATGAATCAGAAAAGTGATCGAAATGGTAAAGGCATGGCAGTACACAACTGTGGTTCTAAAAGCTTCAAACGAGTGGAGCTTGAGCTGCTACAACACTCTTGTCTATTTCAAATGCACTTTTGGATTATGATGTCAATTGTAACAGGTTTTACAACTTAACAAGCCCCAAAAAACAATGGAGTACCACCTGATTACTTGGACCTTCTAAAGACAACACACACAAACAAGCGGACAAAAGAGATTCAAGACAAAGTTATTGCAGAAGTTATAGAGAATGTGAAGAAGATGAAGTCTGACCGCTTGACTCAGATGTCTTAATGCGAGAACACAAATACAACAGGGACTTCTACACAACCGCCAAGGCTCACTATGGAGGAGATCAATGCAATGGTGTTAGAGGTAAGATATCCATTTTCAAACCTAATCTTACACTTTGTTATGTCATGTTCTTTTGCTAAAGTTGTAGATTGGACTTTCTGGATTGTTTTAGGAAACACTAACTCCTCGAGGGGGACACTCTGGATTGGGTAGCCTTGTCTCAACAGCTCATTCCCCACCACCAACACCATCAGTCCCTCCTGTTGTAGCCGCTGAGATTGCAACGATGAAGGAAACAATTGGCCAACTTCTAGAAAGCCAGCAGAAGATGGTTGAGCTTATGAAGAAGATGAACCCAGCCTTTGGTACACAACCAGGACAAATGTAGTTCTCTCTCTCTCTCGGTCTTCTTTTGTTTATTGTGTTAAGTGTTAACATATAGTTTACACTACATCTATGTGACTTTTTGTGTTGTTAAATGCTAAAGTTTGTATTATGAATGAAAATTTTTTAAATTTTAAACGTTTTATTATTTTTTGCATAATTATTCTATATTATCAAAATATCATAATAAATTGTTATGAAAATATTTTTACGTACAATCATTATATAATGGAATGGGTGTTTGTTTCTGTACAGAATTTTGGTTACAATTTGTATCAATTTATAAACGGAATTAGATAGTCTAAAACTGCTAAATATACAAGACAAAAAAGTCCATTACAAATTGTATTAAACTTCCAGACAGTTACTATTCACTTGTCTGGAATAGAACCGTTTCTTTCCATTTAGATCCGTTACAATAACAACCATCTGGAATTCCAGACAAAATATATGTTGTCTAGATGTTGTCCGGAACTACAGACAAATTTGGGACAATTTTCCGAATTGCGACAACCTGTACCAGATAATATTTTTTGTCTCTTTTCGTCCCAAATCACGTTTTGTAACGGATTCCAGACACTATAACCTATCCAAAATCACAATTTGTCTAGTAGTGTAAGCGAGAAACCGAAGATGAACTTGAAAATCTTAGCATATAGCTTCTGACTTCTGCTCGTAGTACTTATCCTCACTAGCTTTCTTTTTCGCATTTCATTTCTTTAGAATATAGAATGATTTTGTGTGAAACATTGGGCAGCTGAAGCAAGAAGAATAAGAAAAAGGGAATTTTGCCTGATATGCTTCATGGTTTGCTACAATTATCCTGATTATAGTGGAAGTTGTGATATCAAGAGGGCTATCTAGGATTTGGAATATGCCCATGCTTATTGGTACTGAATATGGATTTCCTTCCTCCTATCAAGATATCAACCACATTCTGAATAATCACAGCATTTTTTGTTTACCTTATTTGCATTTGAATGTTATTGTTTTTACCTTTTGAAAATCATCATTCTCGGCTACTGTCCCATGAACCACCAATGAAATGTCAAATGTTATGATCTGCAATATCCAAATCATTTAAGGAATATTATGTATTATTCCTTTTCCATATTATGTGGTCTTTTAGTGATCTGTTTTTCTATTGGAGATTGCTATTATTTAATGGATTTGGTATTTAATAATAAGGAGTTTATTCCTAATAAATCTCTACTTTGATTGACGGTTGAGATTGAATGTTTAAGGAAACCCTAATGAGGAACTAGTCCTCTCTCCGCCTATAAATATATGCCTTTAGCCCATCATAAATGTATTCCAAATAAACCTAAAAGCAACACATAACGTTAGATTTATAGGCAAGGGGAAAGAAACCTAAAAGTACTAAACCTAGAGGCTTCACAATCCCTTGTGAACAAGATGTCTAAAGGTAACCCTTAATCCCTTCTTATGATTCTATTATATGATTAATCATGTTGCCTGAAGGTCTTAGGGTTTATGTAAATTTATGCTTACAAATCACTGTAAAAAAAGAGTTTTTCATGAAAATCATTTGGTTAATACTACTATTAAAGCAAAGTGCATAGAAGCTCACCATATCTTTTTCGACACTACCCATAGAACACCAATTATCACCTCATCTACATAGAAGCATGCAAGAACGCTCAGACTCCTTTCATGAAGATTCATAATTGGGCGATGTGTTCCTCTCTTAGCACTGCCAATAACGTATAATAACCACAATTTAGCCAAACGATAATTAAGCAGAGATATTATGCACATCTAAACATCCCAAGTTCTCAACACAGCCAAGGTTTAAAGGCAGGTACCAGAATGGGTAGAAGAACTATTTTTATAGCCTTAAACTAACATCACCAGTTAAAATTTATTAATATCCATAACACTTGCTAGGACATGAAAATAGAAATATAACGAAATAAGATTTTTTAAGAAAATCAATAAAGCAGACTGCTAGAGTTGAGCTTTTTGAACCTGACATTCTGGTCATTATGTATTCCAACAAGAAGAAAGTCTACAAGCTCTCTAGCACGCCTGAGAGAATCTGTGTGAATTAGGTAATATAAGAACAAATCTCAAAATTGGTAGGATAAAATCCCACTCACTTCAACTTCTTTCACTTTATACGAGTATAAAATGTATCATCAATACGGTCAAACATGCAGTCATTGTTCATTTAGATGGTGTTAAAACGTCCATTCCTCATATATAAACTGAACTGCACACTGAAATTAAGTTAACATAGCACAACATGGTTGGTATGGAAAAGATCAAAAGCACCATTAGGTCCTGCAGCGTAAGCATGTATGTAAATTTGATCAACTCCACATACGATATGAGAAGGAGAATGAAAAAATGAAGAAATATGACAAAAGTAAGGGAAAGCTAAATCTATCAAGAAAATTAATGTTAAGAGGACTTGATACAGGCCATAAAACGATATGTGAGAGTAACAGAAAAAGTATCCTGCACTTAGTACAATAGTCATAGAAAGTGCAAACCAGTAACTTTTTAATTAGTTTCATGAAGGATTGGCGTTCTAGAGTTGAGAAGAGGATAGGCCTTGCTTCAAAGAAACCGTGAGGACTCGATGGCAAGGTTGGTGGATCGTTTGGTCACACAAAAGTTGCGGAATACCTTTGATATTCCATGGATCGAAGGGTCGCACAAGGGATGCGGAAGGCCCTTGATATACCCAACTCGATTTCTAAGGATATTACGCACCAAAGAAACAGAGGTTTGTTTGTTGGATATGACGCACCAACAAACGACTATGGATATTACACACCATAGGTTCCAAAAACTCAAAATCAAACTTATTATTATCAAGTGAGGTTTCTCTCTATAAATAAAGAGATTACAAAGGAAAACATTCATATTTGTTGCACAACATGCAGAGCTTCTAGAAAATTGAAATCAAACTCTTTGTGCATGTAAGAGAGAGAAATTGGCAGAATTGAGTGCTGAAGTTGCTCTGGATGAAAATGAATCTTCCTTCAATTATTTTGGGCTCAATAAAACTCCATGGGCTTCTATGATGGACCAGAATTCTAGACCAAGTCGTTTTGTAGCTTGACTCATTGTGGTCTGGTCGGAAGTCGTCATTCAATGCACGCTGGTCAGAACTCGGCAATCCGGAAATCTCCTGATTTGTAAATTAAATATCTCCATCATCTGAACTTGGATTGCATAGATTCTTTTTCGAGGTGATTTTAAATTGAGCTAAGCATATTTTGCAGGTAGTTTCACCGGATTTGGCCTCCTTCCTGAGCAGATACGCTTCAATCAATGAACATATATCCTTACTGGCTTTTATGATTGTCTCATGCATCTTGCCAATATCATATCATTTCACGAGTTAACCAAGAGTGAACCAGACAGTATTCCCATGATGATGAAGTAAACGATGATACTGTTGTACAAGCCTCTTCTCTTTATTCTCAAGACAGCTAAAAAACAGTAAACTCAGAGCCACTTTCTATTAGAAATCAAGTCTCATGCAGTTATTCAACCAACTAGATTCTAAATAAACATATACTAGATACACACATCTCTAGATTAAGTTATGTGCCTGAGCAAGAAAGCTAATAGTAACACAAGTAAGCATACGACCTGCGCATAGATTGCAGATCGAAAATGTTAGAAAAATGATGTGAGTAAACATTTCAGGGATCAGTTAATGCAAGCCAAATGACATCAGAAGGGATATCAGTGAAGTACACAAAGAAGTCACACTCAAAAGACAGTACAAAAAGACCACCATGAAGAAAATAATCTAGACCTCGGGAACATCTTTTGCATGTTGACAGTCTTAAAGTGCTTATAATTCCAGAGGAGAGCCAAAATAGGAAACAGAAAAATTTAAAGAATTCGAACAGATAAGCTAAGAATATAACGAGACAGAGCAAAGTGGTCATTAAGATATCTAGATTATGTGCAATACTGACATATGTATCTTGTTCGCATATCAATGTAAACCTAAGAGACAACAACGGACCACCAAGATTGCAGCAAACAACATAAATGGGAAGGACATAAGACTATCTCCAACCATTAGAACCCCATAAGGGGTTCTTAACATTTTTTAATTATAAATAATGATTTTTTTGAAAGTTAAGAACCTTCTAATGGTTTTAATTTTGTTCTTCTTCCAATGGTAGAACCCCATTAGGGGTTCTAAAAAATGATTGTTGTGGCTTCTATAAAAGGATATATGAAAAACTTAATTCTCAAACCACAAAATTGAAATATATAAACCGATTCAAACTCAAGAAATTGTTGTTGTGCCTCCTATCGACCAATGAGTCAATTAAAGGGTTTGATATAATCTGATGATCATCTTTACTGAAAGAGTAAACAAATGCTTCACCATGTTGTCATTAAAACTCAATATAGAAGCAACATTTCCAAAGCTGATGTACAAGCTGGTGTGCCCGACATAGTATTGTTAATACGGTTAAACTGCACAAGAAGCAAAACCACATATCAGGAAACTCAAATACATTTGTTTCTTTACAACAACGATAGACAAAAGTGAATAGAATAAGGCATACCTGAGTTAGTTGTGTGCTTTCACGATTTCCACGCAAAATAGTGATATTGGCTGGATGTCTACACATTGAAATACAAGAAAAAAGTGGTGTTAAGCTTACAGCAAAGTAAGTAAATACTATACAATTCCAGAAAATTTAACAATAAAGAGGATTCTCAAGAGAACTACGATATACAATGAAAAGGAATTAATATGATCACATCTTTAGGAACAACTCTCAAGTTCTCCAAACCAGCAACTTCATCAAACCTACAATTTGCAATCAATTCATTAGACAACTTAAACCTGCAATTTGATCCAAAGCAAGTGCAAACAGATTATGAAGTTAAAATCCATTAAAACTTGTGAACCAACAAATTACAATATGCAAAGCTAATGCATTAGACTTAAACTAAAGCACAAAATATGCTTAAATTGAAGCATAAGATAGACATAAACTGAAGCACAAACTAAGCTTAAAATCGAAATCCCTAAGTTTTTAAATCAAATAATCCTAAAATCACAAATCAAACAACCTTAACTACTACAAGTGCACAAAATCGTACCTCCATATTTAGAATAGATGAAACTCCAAGGATTTGGGATAGATTACACCAATTTTGGAGATGAAACATTTAGATGACTAGAAATCAATTTGGACAACTCCGATGACGGATTCTAGCACTCGCCAACGCTTTGAGAAACTTCTGGCCGCCAGGATGAAGAACCTCGGAGGAATCACGGGCGATTTGGCGTTGAATCGCCCCCACAAGAAGAGAGATTTTTTTTCTGCGATAAACTGAGAAAATGAGAGAGAGACACAAACACTTTTTTCCATAAAAAGAATCAACCAATCACACCTCGACACGTCATCGGTTCTTAGGGTCTCTTAAAGCTCTTCATTAAAATACGGTTTTTCTTATTTTAATCCATTTGTTATTTAATTTAAACCAATTAATTACTAGGAAACCCATTAAAATACACCGATGGAGCTGCTCTAACATCCATCACTTAGCTATAAGTAACATCCAATTATATATCTCCAAAAACTATACAATAAAAGGGTAAGGCCATCAGTTTTATTAATAACTTGCAACTCTGGTCCTACAGTGTCTAGCATAACCTGAAAAGAAGTCAGAAGCGATCTTAACCCATGAGATTATGAGTAGTGCCGGCTCAATACTATTGTGTGTCCCTGGGCAAATTTTTATTTTTAGGAAAAATTTAGTCTCTTTTATAGCTATTTAAATACTTTTGGATATTTTTTAAGTTTTTAAGAAAAGAATTGGGCACTCAAAAAAAGCAAACATAAAATCATCCTTCAACAAAAGCAAACATAAAAACATGTTTCTGAAGCACGATTTTTAGTTTCTTTTGCTTTTACTTGTACTTTCAGCAGCGTCCATCCTCTCATGCTTTGGGGTTTCATCCAATCATTACTGTTACTTTTAATCTAATATATACAAAAACAATCATATTTTATCTACAAAATATTTTTACATTAAATTTGATATTAAATATTATCAAACCTTAATATTTTTAAATGTTCATTTTGAATTGGAATTGGCTTCCTACAACTCATATCAACCCAGTCAAAATTGTAGAGGAGATAGGTAGGCTTTTTGGTGTAACTACGACCACATTTGATTTTTTTTAGTCTTTGTCAACCCAGCCAACAGTACCATTACTAAAAGAGATATTTTAACATATCCATTATAACTATTTTTGCAGATAACTACAGTTTCGCCTTTGACTACTTCACAACCAACAATTACGACAATGTGAAAGCCTTTGAATTTTGATTTACATTCCACTTTTGCACCATGATATATTGTGTTTGCAGCCTCCTAACCTTCAAAACATAACATATCTATTCATACATAATAAAATATTATGTAACATTTTGAATATATTTGTAGTCAAAATTTATGGATATAAAAAATTATAAGAATATTTAAAACTATAATCTTTAAAACTCTACAAAAACATGTAAGAACTTTCAAAATCTTCATTACTTTCTATAATTTTAAAGTCATTAAAACTTTTCTTAAATATATATTCAACAACACCTCTTAAGATTACAAAAAGTAATGTTCGAAGTTTGCACAACGTTGTCCATACTTATTATTTTATAAGAACGATGTTATTAGGTAAAACTAGATTATGTTATGTCCATCTAATTTATTGATTCTCCAGTTGTTGTGTTTGTGACTTGCTTTGAACTTATGATAAAACTAGATTACGATATTTTTACAAATCTAAAAACCTTAAAAAGTTGATTATCCTTTATTGTGTTTATGACTTGTTTTGAGTTTGGATGTTTGTAATCCATGTCTAAAGTTCGTGAGAAGGTAGATTGACTTATACTGAAAATACAGCTATTCAGATATAGAACTATTTTTACAATGGCAAAAATTCAATACAAATTAGCATTAAAATTCTTAATCCTTAACAATAACACACAAGAGAAATTATAGTTACAATTTCAATGGTTTTTCACATGCTTTCGATAAAGAAGCAAATCTTGATGCGGATGTTAACGTCAGAGTCTAGACGATCACAGCTAGACAACACAAAAGGAGTGAAAGACTTCACCTGTTTCTGGTTTTCAAAATATTTTTTCATCTTGAATGTCACTGTTTTGATAACAATACAAAACTCTCATTTGTTCCTCCACGTACGTATAAGTTCCATTTTTCGTCTCTAATTGATGAAATTGACATAAGAATTATAAAGAGTTTGATTAAAGCATATGAAAACCTCGAAACTATAATTAATATCTTACTCACTCTTCATACAAGTCGAAACTATAATTAATATCTTACTCACTCTTCATACAAGTTTATCCAAACATAAATGGGAATCCAAACAGTGACATCTTTGTTCTGGTTATCGGATTCCATCAGATGTATAATACCTCTTCTTCAAATCATGAAAACCAAAAAATGTAGCACCAATTGGATATGGATGCGAAGACAAATTAATGCTTGCTTCAAAGTTTGATATTTGGAAGCGTCATCTATTGTGAGAAATTCTTCAGTCGAACAAGAAGATGCTCTTTACAACAACTAACATCTATATCTCTAGGTAGTTTACGAGGAATTTCAAACATTTTAATGTACACTAATCTAACTTCCAGATTTTTTTTCATAGCAACAATGTATTTTCTTATCTTTATCGTTACGCAACAGTAACACAAACTTCCTAAGTTTACATATAGCGTTATAATTATTAATTATATTGTATTTAACAACAAGACTATACCTATATGCAAAAGTAGCACTAGAATAGAAATTGGTTTTAGGAGATTTTAATAGAAAGATCATTGCAGTAAACCTAGTTTGTAACGAAATATATAGCAGAAAAACTTGAAAATGTTTGATCAACGAATTCTTACATTAGTTGAAAGCTGAAAAGTTAGTGGTTGTTGGCAAAACCATTGTCTCTAGTCATGGAAACAACATATATATAAATCAACAAAAGACAAAACAAAACCAAAATTCTGAAAACATTCAATTATAATTGAAACTGAAAAAATCTAATAAAATTCTGAATTGGATGAGATAATAGTTAATTAATTTTATATTTATATACATATTATTTTACTTTTGCAGGTGAAGAATTCAGAGCTGCAAGACAATGAGTGGATTCGTCTATATTTAGAACTTGCAGTTGCCACAACTAATAAGGGGAGTAACCGAGTAAGGATCAAGATCTGTCCAAGTTGAAGATTGTAAAAGTGGCTATAGATACTAGCCAGGATCCGAAGAATGAGGGACTCAATGCCAAAAATGTAGTTTTGTTCATAAGTTACCAAGACTTGTCCGAGGTTAGGGTTGGGAAAGATGTTGATATAGTAAGAAGAAACTACGATGAGCGAACTAGACACTCCGGAGTTCAGAATTTATATAAAAAAAGTGGAGAGATCAGAATGCGCACGACGTCTTTAAGAAAGATATTGTTTTAGGGTTAAGGTGAGCAAGGTTTTAATCATTTATGTAAATTGTGTTAACCTTTTGATTTCTTGGTGGATTTAGGAGAAGTACCTCTCACACGAGATGTACTCGTAACCATTGGGGAAACTTTTTAAAATTATATGGTTTTGGAAGCTCATATAAACTCGTCTTAGTATGATATTGTTCTCTCTGAACCCAAGTGTTAAAATCCTCAAAAAAAAATTTATTGGGCTCATTCTCAAAAGGCTCATAGTAATTGCATTTTCTCTTGACTTATATATTAGATACTCTTTGTCTAAACTTTCAATATGGGACTTGGATTGATATCCCAAAACCCGCGGGCATTTATGCATCTTCAATCCAGGGTGGTCATCTAGTCCTAGGTGGCTCAAGGCTTATACAATTAAAAACTACCGTGGCGTTGGCTCGAAAATGTTTGTCAGCCAATATGGCGTTAAAAACTAAGTTCTTAATCTATTTGTCTAGGTTATTTACCAAATTATTAAATTATGTTTCTAGGTTAATTATCATATTATTAAGGGATTTAGGTAAGTCGATCTAGCCTTAATCGAAGGCCTAAATTAAGATGGTTAGCTCAAGAAAGAGTAACAAAACAAGGAACCCTAATTAGAGCAGAAGATTATGACAAAGGAATTCACTATTAGCCAACAAACCCTACTTATCTTTAGTAACATATCTAACTAAAAGATGAAGAATTACACTGTATGGAGGAATCGTTTGTCTGGTTAACATCCCATGAGGATTTATTGGGCTCTTCAACATAGTCTCCTTTCAGAGAAAGCGAGTGGATGAGTTTAGAAGATTTAGGTTTTCTCAAGCGATTATATGTTATATTCCAAATTATATATTAATACAAGAAATATTCACAGTACAGACAGAACTGAACTTAAATCATCGTTAAGTTAACAAAATATATATGATTACCAAATTATAACTAAACAGAACTAAACCAAGTCATTTTGGATGGGGCTGATTGGAGGTGCATGTAATTAAGAAATCTCTACATATTTGATTTTAAAATCATACAATGTATGTTTTAAAAATCCACTCAAAATAACAAGTATTGAGTAAAATAGATTCAATAAGAGGTGATTTTAAGTAAGATTTACAAATGATGGAACCAATAACACATAATTCTACAAAGATTTCTAAAACTCTCTTAGTAAATATTTGGAACCAAAAGTTGAACAGAATAAAAACATAACTTTAGATAAGATTCAAGAGCATTTGCAACAGAGATATTTTAAGAGTAAAAATTAGGTCAAGGAAGAGAATTTGGTTGAAGACACAAGTTCAAATTCCACCTCAACAATCAAAGTGCCTTCCTTGTCCAAATAAGATTTCCGAATTAAGTTCATCTATAGACACGAACTCTTTATAACCAAACCCGCGTCTGAATTATGCAACCACGTATTAACTGCAATAAAATGAGCATTAGTATATATATATCTCACTAATAACGTTAAAACTTATTAAACTAAGATATAATATTTTTCAAAAACATACTCTTTTTATCAAGTCATTGGATCACATGGGTCTTCAACTTTGAGAACTGCTTGGACGTTAATTTTTTCATCTTCCTTCAGAATATCACAATCATCTAAAAACAAATAAATGGATAACACCATTTATTCTCCGATGAAGAGCATCCATCGCGATACAGCTTTAAAACGCTCAAAAAAGCATTATATAATATATAGTTAAAGCTTAAAAAGATATTATAACATACATATATACATATGTGTGTATGTAATATTAATTTACCAATCATTTCTTCCCTTTGAAAAGCTGTTTGATGTGTAAGGATACTCTTTTATCTTAAAGAAATGTTTGACAGTCCAAGAGAACTTAGAATGAGAAACTTAGAATCAAAAGAGAGAACTTCCCATTTGGTTGGAGGTGAAGCAACAATGATATCAACACCTTTAGAATTGTAGAAGATACGTTTAAAGCCATTTTTTTGTTCTCTTCGTCTAAAACTGTGAAGTAACCAATAACCAAGTAAGAGATCTGAAACATGGCGTAGCATAAAACGTAGGCTTAATGAAAGTCGATAATCAGAGGTTCTTAATGTAGAAAAAACACTAACGTTTTACAATGTTTTGAATAATAAAATAGAATTAGTAGAGATGCTATCTAAAGGATGAACATAAATCCTAACATAAACCCTAACTAAAAACTAAGAGATAAGACTAAAATTTAGAGATAAGAAGAGCACCATATTAGAGAATATATTTTCATTTGACTTATATAGAGATAACATACGTCTTAAATTATCTTAAGATTAATGATCTCTCTTAATTTTCAAGTAACCCTTAGGGGTTTTGTATGCATTACGAGCCCTAGGATTAGATAACCGCCATGGATTGAGGATGCCTAAACGCCGGTTATAGAAACGTTTTGCATTATGATGATTCCTCCACCTTTTTGCTATCAATTCTGATCTCCTATTCTGACTCACAACACTGAAGACTCCCGTTTGCTCATTGTAGTTTCTTTTGAATACAGCTATACGATCAACATCCTCACCAACATCCTTGTAATAAAGTTACATTTTTGGCATCGAGTCCCTCATTCTTCGGATCTTGGCTAGTATCTATAGCCACTTTCACAACCTTCAAATTAGACACCTCCTGATACGTCCTTGACCGATTAGTTCTGGCAATTCCAACTTCCAAAAAAAGACGAATCCATTCATTGTCTTGCAGCTCTGAATTTTTCACCTGCAAAACCAAAACATACAAACTACTTGTTAAGAATACGATCATGAGCAAAGCAAAGCAAAACTCAGTGAACTGCCTTAACCTTACCGTGAAATATCGCTTTCTATATTTGAAAGGATCCTTTGTCGGCCACTCAAACATGCCATCATCGAAGTGGAAGAAAATTGGCTCGGGTGGTATCTTGTTTTCAGCTACACAAGATTAAATCAGCAGCAGTGGATGACTTGTACTATACGTAATGAAACAATAAAACCATAAGTTACCTGGAAGTTTAGCAACATTGAAACCCACTTTTACTGCGCCACCAGAAACTATATCAATTTCAGTCTGAACAGTTTGAGGCAAAGAGGTAGTTGGATCCATTACATCCATAGTGATGAAGTAAGCGACACAAGCATAGATCTTTCGGGTGTTGTATTTCTTAACGCAACGGAACTGATAGTTTTCACCCTAATTGACGTACACAACAAACAATCAGACAAATTCATATGGTAAAATAACAGAGAAAAGTGAAAATAAAGAAAGAAGAGACATTAATTATTAGATATAAAAAGGAACCTGGAGAAAATTGTAACAATGAAGCCCCAACTTAGCATAAAGTGTGATTAAGCCACAACAAGGAGACTTTTGATCATCACAGATGATTTCCTTTAGGTCTTTGAAACCGTACCATATCTCACCCTTGGAATCGAAGGGCTAAATTAAGACTCAATTATTAGTATTATATATATCATCAAAAACATGAAAAAAGTATAATTAAAATATTGAAAAGAATGAAGAAAAAATAAATTACATCGTGTCGATAAAATAGTCGATTTTCTTCTTCCTGTATTTTGGCCATTTGGATGATCGTCTTCTGGGTGCATCTCCTAAACGACATCATCGTCTCCTTCAGGCGGAAGAGAGTGAATGCTTTTGGTAGATTTAGGGTTTTTCTAACAATTATATACTCTCATCCATCAAGCCCATTCGATTCTGGGCCTTATGATATTGATGATTCTGAGAACAATCATGAAACTAAAGCTATCATAAGGCCTTTGGTTTTGTTTATCTTGCAAGTCAATACACAATTTATAGATGGTTTTAACAATCTGGAAGTTGCTTATAAAGGTTTTATGCTTTTGTTTGGTATAAAACAAAACACAATAATTTAGCGAGTTAGGTGCCAATGCCTTTGAAGATAATCAGAAAAGAAAAGGCAACAATTCTCTGTTAAACAAGTAAGGCATGTGTACACACACTGGCCCTTCAGGCTCAAGTCCACCACACTGTTGCTGTAACCAAATCCACAATTGTTGTCACAGCAAAACCTATTGAATGTAGCTTTCTATTCTGTGCTATGCCGAGAGTAGTGTCACAACAATAAACATCATTAAAGCCAGACCAAGACATATCCCAACTATAACGCCAAACGCCTGCCAAAAGCAACGCATGCATAGGTTAATCACTCTTTAATCATCATCTATATATATATATCTATATTACTCTGAGTAATATTGAGTGCCTTACTTTGCCCTGACTTCCAAACTTGAATTTTACTGTAAACCACGACAATCCTCTATCAACAATAGGTGCAAGTGCAACTGCCCTGCATCCATCAAAACTCTTCATGGGTAACAACAACGTAACAAGTTTAAGGTCAACTATATTCAAAACTAGAAATGTTCAAATCTGCTATGTTCTTTAACTGAACATCTTCACAACAAAATCAGATGATCTAGCAGTATTATTCTACTTAGCATACACACTTTTCTTTCCTACATGTGAACAAAGATATAGAATATTCATTGTTTTCTTAACAGTGATTATCAAAGGATTTGCATTGTCTACCAGGTAGGCATATAATTAGAACAATAGATCAGATTAAAAGATAAGTTTTTCATAACCACATGCATCCAAGAATAGCGTAATATATACAAATAACAATTACTTATCTCTGCTAGATCTACCCATGGAAAGGCTGGAGATGCCAGGAAAATTTCAGAACATACTAATACAATAAAATCACAATAAGTGAACATTGCAAATGATATGATAGAATATGATACTTTGATGACTGATGTCATATCAACAATGCCATAAACTACAAATCTAATATGATGAGACTATATAAAGCTTAATTTGTAATTACTACTGCAACATCTTGATCTGGCAGTAATCAGTTCAAGAGTTTCCTACACGACATCTCCATGTAGCTAGGATGAAAGCATAACAATGTTTTTAAGTAGTAGAGAACTAACTGAGTAAAAAAGTGCTAACGATAGCTACTTACCCTCCAATTCTGATGAGCTTAGTAACTTGGCTTCCAGCCCAGACCATGGCCATCACTTTAAGAAATCTGCGTGCAACACGAATCTTTCATGTCCCTTTAACACTAGGTGGGGCTGAATAATATTACATACCTCTCAGCTGCAGCAAGAAAACCCATATTTCCGGGTGCAGGGGCCACATAAAACCTATATACATATAGAAAATCGTCACTGTTCTAGCTCAAGTATGTTATAATGGAGAACAATGTTCTTGAAACTTCACGCTCAATATACGCTCTAATATCTATTCTACTCACCACACCAAGAGGAAAGCTGTGGTATAATAGACTGTATTAAGTATCCCATAGGACAATATTCCAGAGACTCCATATCTCTTCAATTTCTTGATAAGTCTGCAAAATCCACAGCACATCAAGGCAAGTAATATCATTAAAGGGAAGTATACTGCAGATGTTAAGATTATATTAATATGAAAACTTCAGTCACATTTGCAGAACTAAAATGATCTTAGTCAATAATTAGGCAGAATTACAAATGATATTTGCATGATCATCACAGAAGCCAAAAACCAAGTAGCTCAGGCAAATAATTGAACTAAAACATACCACATAAACAAGATTCGAAAAACATGTTTGAAATTCATTGTAGAAAGTAAAGAATAACATACAATACTACCGTAAATATTATCTATTGACTCTTGAACAAAACATATATAACAAAGAAGTAGTGTAACATGGCACAGAAAGCCAGAGAAGAGTGAATTCAAAATCAAGTATTGTAGTGTATCACATACTCTTCTGAAACAAAGGGGTTGTTGTTTTTGTTGCTCGTCCCATTCTTATCCAACACTTCTCCTAAAGAAAGGGAAGAGAGTACTATCAAATATGGGAAGACAGATAAAAAGAACTGAATGTATCAACTAAGAAAGTAAAGAAGATACATAATTGTTGAAAAGCTCCAAACATAAATTGAGTCGTTTAGAGTACCTTCGTTATAGGAAGGCTCAGCTTCAGCATCAGATTTACTGGAAGCCTAGATTCACACACATTGAAAGAGTGAATTCATTTAAAGTACAAGGTAAGACACAGCTCGAGTATTCATAGGAATTCTCAACCAAAGCAACCATTTAAAGAAAAAGGACCAACATTTTGCCTAAAGGCAAGTTGGTGACTATGGTGGATTAAGGAGAAGTTCCGTGATAGTGTAAATTGAGTGCGTTTGCGATTGGTGAGAGTGGCATGTGAAGCAGAGAATGAAATCTGATGGAAAACAGAGCAGCAAGATAGTTAATTCAGCTCAAAAGTTAGGGTTTTTGAGAATGAGAAAACAAAAAGTTACCGGCAAGAGAGAAAGAGTTAAACGGTGGACGCCGGCGACACTCATCTGGATATTGCCGGAGTGGGGATGATTTTCTCATGCGAGTGATTTATTACATTTTCTTTTTTAATTGTTACAGAAAAAGGTTTTATTTTTATCAAAAAATAAATTTTAAAAATAAAATAATCTATCACGTAAACCAGAATTATTAAACCGAACTTACACAGAGGATATTTCATTTCAAGAAGACTTAACAGATTCGTAATCATCTCTCTCTCCCACTTTGATTTTCAGAGAAATTATTTGAGATAAAGAAGCAAGAAGAAGATGATGATGGAAGAAGAATTTCACGATCGTAAATACAATCTGAGTCTCGACGACATTGATCTTTCTCTTCTCCGTCTTACTTCTCCTCCTTACGGTTACTCTCACGCATTATCTCCCATTGAAACAAGCCCTCCCTTGAAGCGCTCTTCCCCTGTTTCTGACGAATCCGATCACCCTAAACGCAGAAAAATCTCCCTTCACAACCCAATTTCTCCTCTTCTCATCACTAACCCGGAAACCCATTCTTTCTCTATTAACGATCCGATTCAGTACCCGAATCTCTCCACCGGGCATGAACACCCTGTTTGCAAGAAGCAAGAAACAACGCCCTCTGCTTCTGATACAGAGGTACTCATTATCAAAGATCTTTTGGCTCCGTTCTGTTTTTTAAATACTAATCAAGAAAGTGAACAGACGATGAAGATGGTTAACAACAATCGCGTAGAGAGTAACTATGCTTATAAGGTTTGAATTCACTCTCTAATCACTTAAAGAGTCTAAGATGGCAATTAGTTGTTTTGGCAATTAATGGTGAATCTCGTCATAAGTTGCAGAATCAACAAGAGAAGGAGGAAGAAGAAGATTGTGGAGGAGGGATGAGAATAGAGAGATCTGGAGATGGGTTTGTAATTAGATTGAAGTGTAGATGCAAACAAGCTTTTAGGATTCTTTTCTCTGATCATCACCTTTACTTCAAGCCTCTCTAAGCTTCACTTGTTTCTACTCAATTGTTGCCTCGTTTTTTTTTTTTGTTTTTTTTTTTGGAGGTTAGACTTTGTCAAGGTTCACAAATTTGTGCATAAAACAAGAACTCGTTTTGTTTTTGTAATTGTTGTATGAAGATTGAATACAAAAAAGAGAACTTTATAATAAATGTGAAAACTTGTTTGAATTAAAATAGACCCAACAAAGAGACGAAAGAACTCAGTTTCCCAAAACTTTGCCCCAATAAAATTGCACCATTGATTTATGCTCGTTAATAGCTGTACGCGCTTTCACGCGCCGTCATCATTTCATCTCTCTGTTGTCCGCCGTTATCACCTGCGAGCTCATTTATCTTGCTGCCTCGTCAACGACGTTAGTCACTCTCTCCCTCTCACTCTCGACTGAGATTATCTCACATTGTCGTAACAATCTTTACCTTTTATTCTCTCAGAATTGGTCTCTGTCTAAGAAACAAATGGAACAGTTTAATCAATCTGCCAATACTGTGATAGATAATCCTCGAGCTCTTGCCGATAAAATAACCCTAATTCGTGATGCGGGTCCTTCCAAATTTCAGGTCTTTCCCTCTCTTCCTCTGAATCTAGGTCGATTATGTCTTGTTTCTTCTTTAAAGTTTGTGCTGTGTTGGTCTCTTCTGGGAATTTCTTAAGGTAATTGCAGACTTTGATGCGACTCTAACGAAATACCGAGTCAATGGACTTCGAGGCCAGAGTATGTTTCATACACATTTGATCAAATCCTGGTATTTTCTTCTACTAACCAATTTAATCAAAGCTGAAACCTTTTCTTCTTCGTTTTGAAGCCAGTCATAACCTCTTGCAGCAAGGAAACACAAAGTATGATGCTAAGAGGCAAGCATTATATGAACACTATCATCCTCTTGAGATTTCTCCTGTGATTCCCATTGAAGAGAAAACCAAACTCATGGAAGAATGGTATACTCTTTCAATCACATTTCCCGTGTCTTTTGATATTCTAAAAAACTCTGACGAACTTTTTGTTGTTTGTGATGATGTTTCCAGGTGGAATAAAACTCATGATCTTCTCATTGAAGGAGGTTTAACGTATGATGCAATCAAAAATTCAGTTGCGAATTCCTCAATAGCTTTTAGAGAGGGTGTGACTGAATTGTTTGAATTTTTGGAGGTAAATGGATCAAATCATGATTCTAGTTAAGCTCTTATGGTGAAAGAAACAGCATAAGAGCTTTATACTAAGCCCACATTATTTTGCAATCTGATTCAGAAAAAGGACATCCCAGTTCTGATTTTTTCAGCAGGACTTGCTGATGTCATTGAAGAGGTGACTCTATAGAGTATTAAAGTTAATTAGTTTTACTCTCCTGTTTTTGTTGCTTCTATGATATGATAATTCTCTTGCTATAATCTCATTTTCTCACTAGGTTTTAAGGCAGAACCTTCATAGAACTTTCAAGAATGTGAAGATTGTATCGAACAGGATGGTGTTCAATGATGATGGACAGCTTGTGTCTTTCAAAGGTATATTTGATGTTCCATGATTCATTTAAGTGAATTCGTCAACTCACATTTGTGATATTATTTCTCTGGAATATTGAAATCTCTCTGGGAAACTACATACAGGAAAGCTAATTCATGTGCTAAACAAAAACGAGCATGCTTTAGACATGGCTGCTCCACTTCATGATCAACTTGGTGTTGACAATGGTGAGGAAGATCAAGAGAATGCATACGTGAAACAAAGAACAAATGTTTTGCTTCTGGGAGATCATTTAGGGGATTTGAGAATGTCTGATGGATTGAATTATGAGACTCGAATATCTATTGGATTTCTGTGAGTTTTTCATATCTTCTTCTATTTGCTTCTGCTCTGTTTCGATCTCCTCTCATTAATCAACATTTTTTTCAGGAATGATAACATTGAGAAGAATCTTGAAACGTACCGAGAGGCCTTTGATCTTGTTTATCTGGTAAGTCACATACGTAATATATGTATGAATCTTACTCACTCGAAAATTCGTTGATAAAAATTTGATATTTTTTTTGTGGGTCTCAAACAGAACGATGCACCTATTTGGGGAGCTCTGGAACTTGTTTCTCGCTTATTCTCAATAGAAGCGCCTTAGTTGCCAATGCCTTTTTTGAGCTATTATGTCAGGAGCAAAGCCTCTTTATATCAATACAGTAAGATGAAGTCTTGGCTGTTACAAGACTGTTTTATAGCTCTTACCAATTAAAGGACTGTTTTATGAGTTATATTGAATTCTAAACAGTAGTTTCATTAATTTTTTTCTATCATGATTGAATGAAAGAATGAATAGTGTATCTGAATAGTTTCTTAGTATATGTAAACAAATACAAATTTAAAATAAAAAAGTAAGAAATGAAACAAAAATGAAAGATCCAAAGAGTGAAGAAGCAATTGGTACTATCAATGCCCTCTTTTATGTAAAAATGTAAACTAAAGAACAAAATGTGATATGTAGCAGTGTGGAGTCATATCCAAACGCATCCTACTATAGTCAAAAGTACAAAGATGTAGATAAGCCAGAAACCGAAGATAGACTTGAAAAGCTTAGCGTACAGCTTCTGATTCTATTAGTCCCCGGACACAAATGACTTCTGTTCGTAGTACTTTTTCTCACTAGCTTCCTTTTTCGCATTTCGTTTCTGTAGAGCACAGAATGATGCTTGAGTGAAACATTGGTTAGGTGAAGCAAGAAGAAGAAGAATGAGCAAAGAAGAAAGAAAACTTGCCAGGTATGCTTCATGATTTGCTACAATCCTCTTGATTATAGTGGAAGTTGTGATATCAAGAGGGCTATCTAGAATTCGGAATATGCCCATGCTAATTGGTACAGCATACGGATTTTCGTCCTCCTATCAAATTATCAACCACATTTTACGAAAAGACAAACTTTTTTTCTTTTACAGTATATATATATTTGCATTTGATCTTGTTTTTCTACCTTTTGAAAATCATCACTCTCGGCTACTGTTCCATGAACCACCAAAGAAATGTCGAATGTTGTGATCTGCAATATCGAGATCAGTGTTAAAAAGGAGATTTTCATGAAAGTCCTTTGGTAATACTACTATTAAAGCAAAGTGCAGAGAAACTCACCGTATCTTTCGACACTTCCCATGGAGCACCAATTATCACCTCATCTACATAGCGACATGCCAGAACACTTAAGCTCCTTTCATGAAGATTCATAATTGGGCGATGTGTTCCTCTCTTAGCACTGCACATTAACGTTTTTATAAAACGGTTTGGTCAGGAAACTTTAAGCAGAGATACTACGCACACGTAAACATCTCAACACAACCAAGATATGAGGTAGATACCAGAATGGGGAGGAGAACTATTTTTATAGCCTAAAACTAACATCACCAATTAAATTGATCCCATAACACTTGCCAGGATATGAAAAAAGAAATAAACTATAAAAAAAGTCAATAAAGCAGAGTGCTAGAATTGAGCTTTCTAAACCTGACAGTCTGGTCATTATGTATTCCAACAAGAAGAAAGTCTCCAAGCTCTCTAGCACGCCTGAGAATCTGTACGAATTAAGTAATATATGAAAAAGTATCAGAACTGCTAGAATATAAGTATCCCACTCACTTCGACTTCTTTCACTTTGTACGAGCATAAAATGTATTATCAACAAGATCAAAGAGACACCACTGTTCATTTAGATGATATTTAAAACTTTCATTCCTCATACATAAATTGAACTGAATACTGAAATGTAGTTAATATACCTCAACATGGCCAGCATGGAAAAGATCAAAAGCCCCATCTATGTAAACAATACGTGCATCAGGTCCTGGCCCCTGTTAGTGTAAGTATGTACGTAAATTTGATCAACTCCAGATACAATATGAGAAGGAGAATAAAATAAGCTGAATCTACAAGGAAAATAATCTTAAAATACATCTACCAGGTATGACTTGATATAGGCCATAAATTGATATGTGAAGCAACTTACTGTGACTCAATAACAAATATATAGATAAGCACAGAAAAAGTATCCAACAGTTCGTACAATAGTCATAGAAAGTGTGAATCAGTAACTTGCTGATTAGTTTCATGAGATAAGAACCAAGAGTGAACCAGACGATGTTCCCATGATGATGAAGTAAACAGGTGAAACTACTGTACAAGCCTCTTCTCTTTTACTTATCAAAACAGTAAACTCAGAGCCACTTTCATAATTATAAGAAATCAAATGTCATGTAGGTATTCAACCAACTAGACTATAAATCAACATATAGTACAGTTTTACATATACACATCTCGAAAGATCTTAGTTATGTGCATGAGCAAGAAAGCTAGTAGGAACACAAGTAAGCTATAGATAAACTTGAGGAAAAGACACTCTGTACCTTTCCATTTGAGAACTGAACAATCCTGCGGGAAGTAGGAAGAAAATGTGAAACACGAGTACCAGCAGAAGAATCTCCGTCGTTAAACTTTGGGCTACCATGCCCATGACTAAATTGCCTTTGCAGAGAGGAACGACCATGAGTGTCACTAACGGATCTTTCTCTTACACAAAGAAGCATACGACCTGCGCACGGATTGCTTAAAGAAAATCTTAGAAACATGATGTGATTGAACATTTCAGCGATCAGTTGATTTGAGCAAAAATGAAATCGGAAGGGACGATGTCAATTTACCAACGATATCTGTGCTAGAAACTCCTTCTGTGCGCTTAATTTGCTTGTAACGACCAGCTTTCTTAGCGAGTGCATAAGCATCGGTTCCATCGGGAAGAACACAAGGATCGTCTCCATGGATGATGTAATCGATCTGATACTCATCGAACAGTTTCTTCATGAATTCTTCCGTGATTGCGTAAGGAGCGTCAGATATGACTTCATCCACCCATTTTACAGCTTTGACCATTGTCATTCTGAACATACGAAATCAAAATCAAACAAACGCAATTGGAATTACAAGAAACGATGAATTGTGATGATGAAAGAGATATAAAGAGAGAAACCTCTCATGAAGAGGCGTAACAGGAGGTCCCTTGTTAGCTATGATTTCTTCGTCGCTGACAACACCAACCACCAATTGGTCACCGAGAGCACGAGCTTGTCGAAGAGCGTTGCAGTGACCATAGTGCATCATGTCGAAGCAACCATCCATGTAAACGCGAACAGGTCTTCGTTTTCTCAAAATGCGCCATGGCGAAGACAAACCTAAACCTAAGCCTAACGGAAGCTCACCTTTAAGGAAAAGATGGAGGAAAGAAGCTCCAACGGCAAACGCAGCTCCTCCGAATACACAACTTCCGACGATCTTTTCTTTCTCCCAAACCATTTTTCTTCTACAGAGAATTTTCTAACTTACTCTCAGATCTTTTTCTCCTTTTGTGTTCTTCTTCACATTTCCAAGAAGTCCCAGATCTCTCAGAGACGTTCTTCTTCTCTTTGGGAACTAGAGACTCGGAATCAGAATCCTATTTTTCTTCTTTTTTTTTATTCTTCTCCTTAAGTCCTCTAGAACCGTACCAAGATCATCTAAACCGAATCGAAATCGGGTGATTTGGTTTGGTTTATCTTGGTTCAATGTGAATTGCTCATCAGCTTATAGATATTTTACACTTTACAGTCTGTTTCGGACGGATATTGATTCGTTTTAAAACCAAAAAGAAAGACAAAAAAAATCAAACTTACACTTAATTTTTTTTATTTGGTAATCAATAACCAAACTTTAAGAAAACGTGTAAACATTGTACCAAGCATTTATTTCGTGATCCTTAATGTGACATATCTTGCTTGATTCATCCTCGATCCTTGACGTAAGATGCAATTTTAATTCTCACCAACATAATTCTAATGATCCAACTACCATAAGACTCACAACCATAACTAAATGGCTTCCAATCTTCTAAAAGCCAACAGAACAAAAAACAGTGGGGCTATATCCAGAAGCTAGCCACTAAAAACTTACAACAAGCACTAAAGTCCTCGGCACGACAGTTTTGTAGAACTCGATCTTCATGTCCATGGCATCAACGGTAATAGTGAGCTAAGCTTGTTTCAGAAACCATGACATCAACAGTTGGCTACAAGAAAGCAACATAATGATTCAAATTCAAAGAGAATTTGATCATTGATCAACTCCAAAAACATGGAATTTACAATCTCTTTTGAAATAAAAGTTAGTAGTAGACTGAGATACCATGGTCAGATACATATCCGCTTGGCAGCATCCAGAGTATTGCATAGTAGCATGGCTATAGTCATGGGTCCTACTCCTCCAGGCACAGGAGTGATAGCCGAGGCTACACCTAAAGCTTCCTCGTAACATACATCCCCAACAAGACGGTAACCATACTCACAGCTACTATCCTGCCATATCATTTTTGGTATATAATATTACACAACGTGCTCCAATGTCTAACCAGAAACAACAAAACAATCTCAACAATATACGTTTGGTCTCTTCAATTAAGATCTCACCTAACGCAGTTAAAGGTTTTCTCAATCAAAATGAATTTAAGCTATTGTATGAGCCTTTGACCACAAGGTAGTACAAGATTTTTGATCAGTTTAGTAATACTTTTAAACAGTTTTTCTTTTTCTTTTTACCTCAACTGGGCATGTTCCAACATCAATGACAACTGCTCCAGGCTTCAGCCAATTCCCACGAACTAAACTAGGTATACCTGCAGCTGCGATCAGAATATCAGCCTCCCTGGTCATGTGCTCTGGGTCCTTTGTAAAAGCATGCACTATGCTTACTGTCGCGTCATGCCTCTACCCAAGAATGTCAGAAAAGACATAAATGCATACTTAATCCCAAACCAAAATCTTTAAGTATAAAAACCTTTTGCATTGATTACAAATGAAAAAGTAAAAAAAAAACAAGAACTAATACCTGCAATAATAAAGACATTGGCAATCCAACGATGTTGCTTCTTCCAATCACCACTGCATTTTTTCCTGCTATTTCAATGCCTGCTCTGATTAACAACTCCACGCAGCCCTTAGGTGTGCAAGATACAAATAGCGGTTCCCTCCCTCTCATTGCAAGATTCCCCATATTTAATGGATGAAACCCATCAACATCTTTCTCCAACCTCACCGTATTCAAGATCTTGACTTCATCAAGATGCTGTACAAGATATTATCCATTTCATACACAAATCAGGAAGAAAAAAGGAAAACAACAAAATACTAGAACATTCTCCTAAAAACATATCCATAAGAAGATTCGAGCACTTCTACATCTGAACTTGACTTCCTAACATAAAATATATCTTTGACAAAACAACACTATCATTCCCAATGACAATGTCATGATTCATATTACACAAAAACAATGTGAAACATACCTGGGGCAAAGGAAGCTGCACAAGAACCCCATGAATGGACGTGTCTTCGTTGAATTTTTTCAACAAACTAATAAGTTGTCCTTCCGTTATATCCTCAGGCAATTCAGCCAAAACAGATTTAATACCAGTTTCTTCACAAGCTTTAATTTTATTTCGAACATAAGTCTGTGAGTCTCTTTGTTGGCCAACCAAAACAACTGCAAGACCAGGGACTTTTCCAACAGCCTTTTTCATCGTCTGCACGTCACTAGTAATCTTTGTTCTGATTTCCTCGGCAATAACTTTACCATCTATAACCAAAGTCTTCTGTTCACTCTCTGTATAAATGCATACACACAAAAAAAGCAGATAAGAGGGTACAACTACATATTCAAAATTCATCTCATACAGATAGAGAACTTTCTTGTAACATATGGCCATGTAAATGAAATAAACTTAATAAAGTGCACACTAGAGAAGGAAAGGAATTACCAAAGGAAACAGGAGGAGGAGGATCAGAGTAACGAATCCAATTCTCAGGCAAATCAAGAGAGACAAGTGGAGGAGATGCTAAAATGGAGCTTAGACAATGCACTTGCCTTGTTGTCAAACGAATAGCCTTATTATGTGTCGAGGCTAAAGCTTTCCTCGCGACCAACAACATGCTCGAAATGAAAACAACAGTAGCTGATTCACACCTGAAGCAAATCATTGAAAAGAAACCAACTCAGTCAATGGAAAAATATACAGAGCAGACAAGAAAACCATAGATAAGTCTTAAGTAATATAAACCTCAATTACTCCAAAGTCTGATCCTTTTAACTCAAATTTTGAGCTTTAGGACATGTACCCACACAAACAAGTAATGCAGAATTTTTTATAACCATAACAGTTAACAGAAGCAAAATTGCACCAGATTCAACCAAAATTAAACAAAGATTTAACAAGAGCATCATATAAGCTTTCACAATCATCATCTTTACTCAGCGAATATAAACTTCATGACAAAAACGCCATCAGAAAAGAGGGAATTGCGGGGAAGAGATTTACCAGTGTAAAAGCCGTCAATGGCGTTGAAAAAAATCGCTAGGCATTCCGGAGTTTTGGATTCAGTGAGGAAGACAATATAAACGATAAATAAAAGAATAAATAAATAAATATAAAAATTGAAATTAAGTAACCACCGTGTGAGAAAGACACGTGTAAGGATCTGGAGATAGATCTAGCAAGTGGGGTGAATAATCAACGGCAGAGATAATGCCACACGTGTGAGAAAAAGAGTTGAGTGTGTGTGTTTGTGCGTGTATATCTCTCTCTTCTTCCCAAGTGACGATGCGATCGGGCAAAGTGCAGCACTTATACTTCTGCATTCTGCAATACACAGAGCGAAGCAGGGAGAATTTGGCATCGTTAACGAGAGTGTGATTTGAGTGTATCGAGTAGATTGAGAGTGTTTATAGAAAGGGAGCGAGAGAGATCGATTGGGAACGTTTTTGGATCCAATGTGTTCGTAATTTAAAAGGCATTTCATTGAATTCTAAATCAGGAATATGAAAGGCGGAGGCGGTGGAGGAGGTGGTGGTGGAGGAGGCGGTGGAGGTAAACGCCGGTGGAAAGTTCTGGTTATTGGAGTTTTGGTTCTTGTTATTCTCTCTATGCTTGTTCCTCTTGCTTTCTTGCTCGGCCTTCACAACGGTTTTCACTCTCCTGGTAATGTCTCTCTTTTGAGCTCTCTTTGTTTTTTCTTCCGATCTCTGTTTCAGATCTAATCTCATTTCCTTTCTTTTTTCACTTTATTTCCTTCAGGATTTGTCACTGTTCAACCGACTTCTTCTGTAAGCAGATTTCGTTTCTTTATTTGTCTGGTGTGTAATGGTTGGTGTTTGATAATGTTCTGACGCTTTTTCTTTGGAATCAGTTCGAGAGCTTCAGCAGAATCAATGCTACCAAACATACCCAGGTATTGTCACTTTCATTGTTGATTAAATTCGATTCCCATATGTACCAAATATTTTTGCTTCTTTTCATCTTCTTTCCTGGCTTCTGCAGAGAGATGTATCCGAACGGGTCGATGAGGTTCTTCAAAAAATTAATCCAGTGCTTCCCAAGGTTGGTCCTTTGTTTTGGGTTCCACTTGTTTTAGTACAGGCATTGACTTGTTCTATTTCTATACTATGGAAATGCCATTGATAGATGTATATTAGTTGTTTTTGACACAAAATTTTAGATCTTTTCCTGTGTATGTAGAGTTAGGCCTTTATGATTGTAGCAAGCCCATCATTATCTTACACACATATCAGATCTGGTCAATGTATATTTAATATTCAATTATTGAAGGTTTTCTGGCATAATTCTTTGCATTTATGTTTCCAATCTTGTCTTTCCAGTGACGTAAAAATGTATAGGCTTTGTAGTTTAGTTACAGATGACTAGGGTATATGATCTACTTGACCTAGCAATAATACATGAGTAACTAGAAGTGAAATCTTAGCATTAGAGAGACAAAAATACTTATATTCCTGCTCTTCTTATGGAAAACTTTGCAAGATGCCTCATAATTAAGCAGTGAATCTGAAAAATTTTCTGGGTCCCAACAAACAAACTAGAGGTCAATAGGCTCTAGTTAGCCACTTTTTGCATCTTTTGTGTGATGTTGCACTAGGGGTAGAAAGTTTGGATGTATCAATTTTTTTATTTGCTTTACTCTCATCGCACTGAAACATTGTAATACTTTCATGAGTTATGTTGCTTCCAAGTATGTCGACTTCTCTTGGGCGAGGGAAAGAACTAGTTTTTATGGTGAGCTGGTTAATATGTTTGTAACAATTTTTTTTATGTTATTCGTTATCCTTTCACATGCTAGAAAAGTGACATAAACGTGAGTTCCAGAGATACGAATAGCACAAGTGGCGGTGATTCTAGAAAGAAAGGTTTGCTTTACTAGTTTCAGTTTCTTGAAATTTCGTTCCCATTATCTTATTTTCATTCCGATCTGCAACTTTACAGCTACTGCCTCAATTAATCTGCAGGAATACCATTGTCCCCAACTGTTGTTTCCAACCCAAGCCCTGCCAATGTACAAATGGATTAAGTGATTTCTGTAGTGGTCATCTTTATACGTCTCACCAATCATCTAAAGTAAACCTTACTCACCCTATTTTGTGAACAGAAAACAATAACCGAAGCCTCAATTAAAGGAATTCGGAGGGCAACAGTCAGTGGTGATGAAACTTTGAGAACTTGTGAAGTGAAATATGGAAGCTACTGCCTCTGGAGGGAGGAAAATAAGGAACCGATGAAAGATGTCAAGGTGAAGCAAATGAAGGACCAGCTATTTGTGGCTAGGGCATACTACCCAAGTATTGCTAAAATGCCTTCTCAAAATAAATTTACTAGGGATATGAAACAGAACATCCAAGAGTTTGAGCGTATTCTTAGTGAAAGTTCACAAGATGCTGACCTTCCACCACAGTAAGTTTTCTACCAATTTGGGTTTAAATATGTTTGTTCTGAAAGTTAGTTTCTTCCTGGAAAAGATATTCTTGATTCTGGGCATTCCTGGAAAAGATATGAATCTCTCCTAGTTTGCCGTCAGCTTTTCTGGACATCCTGTTTTCTTGTGCTATAATTGCTTTCAGACATTTAATGTTATTTAGAAATTTCAATCGTAACTTCATCTCTTCACTTATTCAATAGACGCACACCAAGAAACATCTTAAACAAACATAAAATTTAATAAACTAATGTACAAGCTGATACAAAGAAAACTGTACTAGATAGGATGGATGAGATCGTTTGTTCTCTTTTGGGAGAAGGTTTTATGTGTAGAATTTTCTGCGAGTGTCCTTAAATCGTACTTATTGGGTATCTATTTCCACTGTTGTGCCAGGATTGATAAAAAGTTGCAGAAGATGGAAGCTGTCATTGCAAAGGCAAAGTCTTTTCCAGTCGACTGTAACAATGTTGACAAGAAATTGAGACAGATCCTTGATTTGACTGAGGATGAAGCTAGTTTCCACATGAAACAGAGTGTGTTCCTCTACCAACTTGCAGTACAGACAATGCCTAAGAGTCTACATTGCTTGTCAATGAGATTAACTGTGGAACATTTCAAGTCAGCTACTCTTGAGGATCCCATTAGTGAGAAGCTCTCAGATCCCTCATTGTTTCACTTTGTTATAATCTCCGACAATATACTTGCGTCGGCTGTTGTGATCAACTCAACGGTTTTACATGCAAAAGTACGTACTAAATCCAGTTTTCTCTACTTTAAATTTCTTTTCATGCAGTCTAAGAACTCTGATTTTTAATTTGTGGCTGGTTATTGATGTTTCAGGACAGTAGAAACTTTGTCTTCCATGTACTGACAGATGAGCAGAATTACTTTGCAATGAAACAATGGTTTGTCAGGAATCCCTGCAAACAATCAACTGTTCAAGTATTGAACATGGAAAAACTCGAGCTGAATGATTCTGAACAGAAATTGTCTTTGCCTGCGGAGTTCCGTGTTTCCTTCCCCAGTGGTGACCTTTTGACGTCACAACCAAATAGAACACACTACTTATCGCTTTTTTCTCAATCTCACTATCTTATTCCAAAAATATTTGATAAGCTGGAGAAGGTTGTGATTCTGGATGATGACGTAGTAGTCCAGAGAGACTTATCTCCCCTTTGGGACGTTGATATGGAAGGGAAAGTGAATGGCGCTGTGAAGTCGTGCACTGTGAGATTGGGTCAGCTAAAGAGTCTCAAGAGAGGGAGTATTGATACAAATGCGTGTCTCTGGATGTCTGGTTTGAATGTCGTTGACCTTGCTAAATGGAGGGATTTGGGAGTTTCAGAAACCTACCAGAAATTTTATAAAGAGGTCAGTTTCCTGAAGGATAAAAACAAAAAGTAAAAGAGAAGTTAAGTGATTCTGAGAGATGATAACTCTGTTTTTTCTTGTGTAGCAGATGAGTGGTGGAGATGAGTCAAAAGAAGCAATAGCATTGCAAGCAAGCTTGCTTACATTTCAAGACAAAGTGTATTCACTTGGGGACAAATGGGCTCTATCAGGGTTAGGTTATGACTACTATATAGATAGCGAAGCCATAAAAAACGCAGCCATCTTGCACTATAACGGGAACATGAAGCCATGGCTTGAGCTAGGAATCCCAAAGTACAAGAACTATTGGAGAAAGCATCTGAGTCGAGAAGATGGGTTCTTAAGTGACTGTAACGTGAATCCGTAATGAGAGAGTAAAAGTACACAAGGCAATGGTTTTAGAAGGAAGGTAACACGCAAAGAAAAGATAATTAGAGTGAGACATGTCATTTTTTGGGTAAATAAACCCGAATGCATTGCAGGATAAATGCTGAAGGGGAAGAAGCTAGCAGAAACTGAGTTAAAAGTGATACCAAAAATCACGATGATTGAAAAGCTTTTCAAATATGATTCACAAAAAAAGACAAAAAGGATTGTGAAGAAGAATGAAGAAACTTTGATATGATGTTGTATATGATTTTTGGCAAAAGAGTTGTGCCATTCTTTTCCTGAGTGTTATTTTCCATTTGTCAACTGTGTTATGTTTCTTTTTTTTTATTATTCTTTTTCTTTTGTTACCTACCAAAATAGAAGTCGATCAGAATTTTTAATCTATATTATTATTTCTCAGTGAACCTGAACTACTAATATATATGCTATTCCTAAATAGATATAAAAGTTTCATACCCAAAAGACCTAAACCCGATTTCACCTGCAACCGATCTGAATATCCGAATACTGAGAACTAACTTGATTAGAAACATTCTTTCATATAACTAAAAACGTAGTTAGAAAAGCATGTACCCATATAATTAACGGATGAAGTGTGAAGTAAAATGCAAAATAGTAAAGAAAAACACACGAAAGCTAAGTTAAGGAAAAAGAAGGTGCAAAGAGAACAAAGTGGAGAACAAAAATTTGGTAGAAAGACAAGAATTACTACTAGGTTGTCATGTAATACATCTGTAGATCAAAGAGACCTACTTACAAAGAACATATTCTTACCAATTTTCAATAACCATTGTTTATATTCCCAAAGTGGGACGACGACTCTTACATCTCTAAACATCCTTTTCAACTTTTGTACATATGACGCAGATACCGCAATCTTTTGTTCTTTTAATAACAGACCATAGATAACGAAACCAATTTTTAATTTTAATTTTAGGTCAACGTAAGTGGAATACTCATTATACCTAATGGACGTCTAAAAATATCACTATTTTTAAATTATATCATATAATTATTTTAGTGGAATTTTGTTGAGAGATGGTTTTATTTTTCTTCCCACCGCTCATTGCTTCACAACCACACAATTTTTTCTGTTTAATAATTTATAATCATGATCTTGTGGTCCTCTTTTCAATCATTTCATATTTTAACCAAACATTGGTTCTTAACTCTATTTCTTTAACTCGGTTTTATCTAATTCTCCATGTTTGATTATGATTTTTACTATTTTTTAATATATTTTTTTAACTTTGCTATCCACTCGTTTCTATCCTCCACTAAATTAGCATTACCTATACTCAGTGTTGAAGGTAATTATTATTATTCAAAATTTTGATTTGTCAATATAAATTATATTATTGGATGTTTGAAATTTCATTGGACAATTTGGACTAAGAGAGCTGATCATGACCATAAATATTGGAATTTAGGACACCTGCGAGATTTTGATCCACAGAATTATCTTCAAATTTTGGGATCATATATAATAATATACAAAGATATTTTAATATCTTTTTCTTTTTTGTAAATGATTTTAAGATATTTTAATATCTTTGTAGATTTTTTTTTCTTTTTGGTTTGGTGTAAATCATATATTACTTTCGGTTCCGACTGTACCCTCTTCTTATTGACAACAAACCAACAAAATAAATACTTTCGGTTCAATATTGAGAATAATGTGATAATTGTACTGAAAATAGCTAGTATTGTTTTTTTTTTTTTGTAAATGAGTATTTATCAAATAATAGAGTTACTTTTTCATATTATAAAAAGATGCACTGGAAATGTCGATGGATTATGGCCCGTAGGTTTTTGTTGCCTTAGGTTCGTTGCTTTTTCTTTAGTGGTATAGATCACTACTTATATTCTCTGCTTATTGTTTAAAAACTGTAAAGCCAATAATAAAGAGAGAAAGAAAAGAATATACATATATATAACGCGGAAAAATAAGAATCCAATTAGTAAAGTATTTACATTTTGAAAATAAAATAAAATACATAAACCATTGAAAACCGATAATAATTATTACTTTTTTAAAAATAAAAAACTTATACTTGTATTCATTGAGTAAATTACTTTAGTTTATTTTTTATCAGATGTCTCCGAAGGGACAATTTAGTTTTGAAGTTTCTAAAATTGTAACAATTGCCCAAAATATATACACGAGACCATAAGTTTTTCTTTTTGTTTTATTGTTGTCACTAAACTATAAGTTAGTGTTAGAATTTATTATATACGTACGAGACCTTAAGCTATATTGTAGGGCCAATATTAATATTGGTAAGATGAGAAATTTAAAATATATATATATACCAATATACCAAGGTTAGTATATAATATATATTGTTGGAGTTTTGGTGAAATGAAAACAGTTATTATAATAAGTGATTATAGAAAGGAATCATTCCATTAATTTACAATGAAAAAACAAAAATTGGACCAACAAAATGAAAGAGTAGATATCTTATAGTAATAGACTGAAAAAGACACATCTCCCTAGTGGAAAACAAGAGAGACTATTCTTTTTACATCTACGCATTACAAATATTCTCTCTTTCTATATTTGTATATATAAACACCCAAAGACCTCTTCTCATTTGTCTCATGTTCATTCATCAACAACAACAACAACACAACTATCTCTCAATCAATAGAAGAAAAAAACATCAAAGAATCAAAAGATCAAAAGAGATGACAAAAGTTCATCCAAAATTCTCAAACTCATGTGATGAGAGTTTGTGTGATAGTAGTAAAGCAGCCATGGTTTTAACAGTTTGGAAGAAGTCTCTTTTATTCAACTGTGATGGATTCACTGTTTATAACGCTAATGGAGATCTTGTCTTTAGAGTTGATAATTACATGAATTCTCCTAAAGACAACATCGTCCTTATGGATGCTTCTGGTTTCCCTCTCCTCTCCATCCGTCGCAAGGTACTTTTCTATTTCTAACCTTCTCCAAAACAATAGTCGACTATTTGATATTTGAATATTTCATTAAAGATTTATGGTCCCTCTTGATTTTGAATCGGAAGCTGATGATTCTTGGTATTAGAACCTAAATTTGATTTAACTGACGTTTTTCACAAAAACAGTTCCACGTAGATAATCTGTATAAGTGACCCATCTAGAGGTTGAACCGTTTTCTGTTCATATATTTGACTATTAATTAGAACATTATACATTGAAAAGATGAATACTTTTTAGTACTATATAGATCACTCAATATTTTGTCAATTGGTTTTGATTTGTAAGTCTACGACCCATATAGTGATTCCTCAACTTATGATCAAAACTAATCCTTAAGTTTACTTTTCTTGATCACAGAAGCTAAGTTTAGGAGATTGTTGGATGATATACGATGGAGAAACAGAAAGAGATCCAATATTAACAGCCAGAAAGAACGTTAACATAATATCAAACCGGAGAAGCTTAGCTTGGGTTAGCTCAAAGAAGACATTATTGTACGAAATAGAAGGTTCATATGGTCAAAGAAGCTGCAAAATATTAGACGAAAGGAGAAACAAAAAGAAAATAGCAGAGATCAAAAGGAAAGAGACAATGATTGGAGGTGTTGCTTTTGGTAAAGATGTGTTTAAGCTTATGATTGAACCAGAGATGGATCCTCATGTAGCTATGGCTTTTACTATCATCCTCGACCAAATGTTTCCATCTTCTTAGATTTTTCATTAAGCTTCTTTTGAATTTACGTACTTGTATGTATATTACTAGTTCCTTTTTGTTATGTTTTTAATTTTATGTAATGTGTTTTTTTTTCCCCTAAATGTACACATTTTACAGAGACGACCTTTTTTAAGTGTACGAAATAGGAAAATTAAAAATAAAGAATAGAGTAATCTTTTTTTTTTTTTGGTTTTTAAATTTGGCATTAGATACTACAAAAGTGTAGTCAATTATTAATGGGGGTTTTAAGTGATGGATCAACAAACGGTGACTTATAAAGAGGTTGATAATTAAGAATATATTTTATTTAATATTTGTCGGTCATAAATTATATTTTATGATGAGTTAACAAGATTTTTATTCTTTTTTATTCTTGTTTTGTTGCAAATCCTTAACATATATAATTGCTATAAAGAGTAATTTTTGTAGTAAACGAAGGTTAATCTTTAACATTGAAAGGCCAAAACAAAAACTATAGTCGATCTATATCCTATTAATTCCCTTCAACTCTAAATTATGATCTCATAATAGCAATTAATTGTTTTCTTTTTCAACTTTACTCAATTCTTTAAGACTAGCAATTAATTTTTAAAATATTTATTTAACAATAGAAAAATGCATAAAAAACAAATGAAAAATTATGAATGACTTCAAATTATGAAACAATGTCACCAAAAAGCAGGTGGCACATATTGATTACCTCTGATCTTGTATAGTATCAAGTGATAAGTTTGAATTATATCTAACTTCAATTAAAGAATTTTGGCTAAAGATCAAATATTGTCGATTCAACTATTTTTGAAAAATGAAACAAAATATTGTTATATTGTGAGATATATCAAAAATAATCTCTATCAAAATAGCAGATTAGAATTATAATGTAATCGTATAATTTTCTATTTTATATTTCAAAAAATCTAATATACTAAAAAAATTGTAACCCATGCTAAAGAAAATTTATTTACATTATTTTGTAGTTTTTGTGGTGGATGCTTTTTGGAAAGATTTAATTTTTTGTTTTAGATTATGATGGTATTGGTACCCATATAGTGTAGGAAGCGTTAATATGGAAGCACAAAGTCTAAGAAGAAATCCATCCGCACTTCATTATGAGTTCGAAACCCTTCTTTAAACTATGGTTTGTCTTATCTCTTTACAAAATTCAGAAGTAGAATTTATTGTTGATTGCTCGGAGCTTACAAAAAAGACCGAGGAACCCCTAGACTTGCATGCTTTCCAACCATACTTCGAAAAATTTTCCACCTTAGAAGCATGTTTAGAGGAATTTTTCTAGTTCCTTAACCTCGTGCTCCAAACCACAAAGTATATTACATGGCTCGTAGTGTTAGAGAACTATTTAGGGATCGCACTTTTGTGAATAATGTACTCCAAACTTGGAAATAATATTTTTTAAATGAGTAAAGTTGACAAAAAAAATTACAGGTGATTTTTATAATAAAAATATAAATATTAAAATACATAAAATCTAAACAAATGTAAATATTGAAAGTCAACTAAGCTATGATTATCAGATAAATAATTATCGAGTGACTCATAATATCATATGACTTATATTTTTTTGAATAACTTGTAATATCAAATAACTCATATGACACTTAATTTTAAATAACCCGTATTTTTATTAAATGACTTGTATATCAATCTAAAGCTTGCTTTCTACCAGAATCAATATATAACATCAATCTCAAAGTGGCAGATCTACTATAACCCTATGGTTGGAATATCAAGTTATTACACATAACCTTCCACTCATCTGAAATACCAAAAATATGGGTTATCCAACCATTGTCTCGCTTTGAGGATGAATGGATATGGAGTTTCAACAGGTCGGGCACATACACTGTGAAAAGTGGATATTGGTTATCTAATAACCTCGAGGCCTATGATGCATCTAGCTCGGAGATGCTCCTAACGCAGACAAACTTACTCAAAAATCACTGTGGAAACTCCATGCACCGAGTAAAATCAAGATTTTTATGTGGAAAGCGTTGTCTAATGCACTGGTAGTCAACTCACAACTAGCAAATAGAATAATAATTCCATCTGGTAAGATTTGTGAAGTACACCAGAAAACTATTAACCACATGCTATTCTTATGTCACCCGGCCAAACAAATTTGGAGGCTAACCAATTTCCCCACCCCGATTCAAGGTTTCCACAAAACATCACTAAATCTTAATTTCACCCATCTTCTCAAAAACAGTAAGAACCACCAGGTACCGAAGGATATAAGACAACTTTCCCATGGATTCTTTGGGCCATTTGGAAAAACCGAAACACCACCATCTTCCAAGAAACAAGACGTGATATCTTATTTATATCCCAAAACTATTTAATAGAGGCTAAAATATGGCACAAATTGCAGCATGAGCAGGCTAAAAAAGGTTCCGTGTGCTACACGCTACCTCTGAGAACGTCTAGATAACAACAACTATAATACCCGATACCTTATATGGTTGAGTACGCAGTAGAATAAAAACCTGAATCTTCATGCAGGAGCCTGGATAATCAAAAACCTAGAAGATGACAGTTTCAAAGCATCAACGACCTACACATCTCATCGGCCACCATCACTTTAACAAACCCTAAACTCCTACAAGCTATTTCTACACCAAATTTATGGCCCCGATACAGATACATCCTACATCTCATCAAAACTTTCAAGCTCAACTGATAAATGTCTCGTTCAAATCGGAACCACTACATAAACAATTATTCTCGCTCAGAATTGCTCGAAGTGGAGTTAGAAGGTCGACACTCAGATTATATCAGCAGAGGACTACCTCATTGGCTACTTCCATAAACCTAAAACCTCTTCCAAACAAGCTAAGTTTTTCTAATTATCTTCAAGAATCTCAACCCTTCATTCTTCACTCATTATAGATTCCCTTTCACTCACGTTTATTAATATATGTTTGACTATTTTATCACCCGAGCACACTAACTTCTTCCAATAATTATCCTATTTTCAAGCTCTACATTCATTCCCTATCAGGATTTAGTTCCCATCTCTTTTTTCTTGCCACCTAAGTAATTAGCAGCCCCATTTAATTTTCATCATTTCTACTCATCATATCTTCTCTTACTACCATATAATTCTCCCCTGCTAAACATTAACTCACTACTTCGATTAAGCTTCATACTCCAAGCTATCCCCATTTCACCTATCTACTCACTTTTGTCTTGCCCTGTTTCCTCTTAAACTCTTCTCATTCCAGTATCATTGGATTCTCTATATTGAACCATTAAGCTCCCCTGGTAGACACTAACCCTAAAGCTGATGATGATTTGTGCCTCGACAAACTCACTGCATGCTCTATCAGCTTTCTACACGTGCTCGACGGTGAGTAACTCGCTAATCACCGATGATAGCGCACAATCTTCTCCAAAGATTTTCTTATAAGGAAAGCAGCGCTTTGTACACCTCCTTCTCATACACAACCCTAATTTTTGTGCATACAAGGACCCTCTTCTCAAGTGCCATATGACAACTGGCAATGATTATGTTTCCAGAACACACAAATATATATTAGTAGATTTCATCGCAACCTTTTCAACAAGATCTAAACTTTTTCTTCTCATACTTTCTCTCTGCAATGGCAGAGAACTTTTGGATAACTACCTTAGAATTCCACATGGGAAGGAGTGATGAAGAAATCTACTTATCAAATTATTCTTATTGTAACGCATTGGAGATGATCATATGCAGTTTAATGGCTAGACCAATCAATACAAGAATGCAAAACATTTTAGAGATGGCATCTCAACTCCCACGTCAATGGAGAATGGAGATGAGCGTTACTGGGAGAATCATAGACCAAGAATACTTGCACTTCCTTTTCTCTTCTGAAACATATATAATCTCTATTTTTTGCCGCCAACCAATCACTTACAATGGATGGCTTGTTATCCTCCAAAGATGGGAACTGTGTGCACCATTGGGTTTCCTCTCCACCGTTCCCATATGGGTCCAAATTCATGACTTGCCTCTCCATTACGCCACCCCGATGACTACTCGCCGGATAGCTAGATGACTTGGAGATGTTCTTGAAGTTTATGTTCAACACTACTCATTGACACAAGCTGGGATGATAAGAGCTAGAATTAACATCGATGTATTTGATCGGCTCAAGTTTTTTCAAACCCATTCGTCTCCAAAATGGGGAAAGACTGCAAGTGAGTTTCCAATACGAGGCAGTGACTAACTTCTGCATAATCTATCAAAAGCTTACTCATGAAGCTTCTGTTTGCACCTACATTCCAACGCTAGCTGACTACCTCACTCACACGCCAACGAGTTCTAATCCACAAGATGATTCATCAACCTCTCTCTCACAAATGGAGGTCCAAGATAACAAAACAATAGAGAATCCTACGAGCCAACTCCAACAAGCTACCTACTTCAATCAATCCATCTCCAACAAGATTGATGGCATAACAATACTCTCAGACACAATCCGTAACCTTACTCAACAAAATGGTTAATTTTAGAACTTCTCGGTCACTTTTGACTTGACTTGGCGACTTCAGTCTCGCAACAAGAGGTATAAGTTTTCATGAACAAGGAAACAAAACGCAAGAGGTTCCCGGACTGTGAGGAGACAACATCACACAAAGCTCCACGATTGTTCTAATAAGACACACTCAAAACTCTTTCTTAATCGACAAGAAAGTATCTTAATCTGATGTTTATTTCAAATTGTTGGTTCTTTCGATCATTTTACTTTTGGTATGTTTAGATTTTTTAGTTTCGATAATGCTCAAGTCTTTGTGGCCATCTACTAGTAAGAACATATGAATCATGGTCCTCTTTTGATGTAATGGGGTTTTTGTTCTAGTTGAATATAATCAGTTTTAAGGAAAAAAAAGTTTGCTTTCTGCCCATTTAATGAGTGTTAATATTACTAAAGATAATAATTTGAATTCTAAGTTCTTTATTTTTCTCTATTCCATTTTTGGTATTGATGTTATTAGAGCCCTATTATTTTTGCCATTAAACTTTATAACAACCAAAAGGTTTATATCAAACATAATGAAAAGGTTTAGATTTAAAAGGAAAATTCGGTCAAAAAAGCTCAAACTTTACATAATTATAAAAAAATCACGAATTTTTGGATTAATGAAAAAAACACTCAATTTTATTTGACTTTTCAATTAAATATCAAAATTTTTGTTGATTTGTTAAAATAAACACACCGTTAAAAAACATAACAGAATAATTTGATTTGTTGTTAAAGTAAAACGATGTTGTTTTACAGTTTTTAAAATTTAAAAGGATGTCATTTATTGGATTCATATTTTTTTTCTCCATTAATATAAAGGCAAAAAGAGTTTTGGTCATGAGGAATGACGTCTTATTTCATAGAGGCGTATAGTTACTAAAACAACACCTCACGAACGTAAAGATAATTGATAGACAAAAAGAGAAGGGTGCGAAAATCCTTGTTTATCAAAAGATCTATTAAGATTTAATAAAGACTAAGGAAAGAGAAAATCAATAAAAAAAGATTTGATCCATAACCAATGGATTAAGATTAGTCCTTCTTCTCCATTAAAAAATGTTAGTTTGTTAAATTTCCACAATTATAGAGTATCTTAGGATATATTTTCATAAATAGAAATCATAAAAATAATTATATTGAAAAATATTGATTCAATAACACTAAAATCTCAATGACATTTAAATCTTTAAACTCTATCAAAATACATATTTAGATGAGATGAATCAAGATCTATATAATTTAAAGATTGTGAAAGTAGCTATTGCTAGTAGCTAAGATCCGAAGAATGAGAGACTTAAAGCCAAAGATATAACTTTTATTCATAAGTTACAAGGATGTTGATCGTATAGTTGAATTTAAAAGAAACTACAATGAGCAAATGAGTCTTCAGTGTTGTGAGTCAGAATAAGAGACTAAAATTGATAGCAAAAAGATGGAGGAATCATCAGAATACAAAACGCTTTTGTAGCGGGCGTTTAGGCGTTCTCAAACGTCAAACCATCATCAAAATGGTTTGGTTTGATTTACCATATTTGGGTCACAATTTAAAAAAAATCTAAAATTCAATAAATTATATAGAAGTTTGTGTATCAACTATATTAATCAATAATTCAAGTATGTATTAATATATTTGTTTATTTCATGTAGCTAACCATATTATCTAATATAGTCTGTATAGAATTGACACTAAAGTTGCAAATTAAAATCTAAACTTAAACTGTAAAATCACATAAAACGCATAACCTTGAATTTGGCGGAAAAATTAGCGAGAATGTATTTGTGGCGCCAATATGCTTATCAAAATTAAATGCCAACAAACTGAAAATTAAAAGTTTAATGGTAATTTGCTAAATTGTAAAGTTACAAATCATTTCTTCCTAATTAAATAAGATTTAATGCTAAAATCATAAAATCTCGAGAACCTTTTTTGTTTCTTTTTTGCCATTTTTGTGTTGAGATCGCTAATTACTTATGTACGTTTAAAAATCGCGTTTTTATAATGACATTATTCTCGTGAGATTTAGATTAACACTGAAAATTTTGAAAGAGAGTCTGTGACATTTGATTCCGCCATTGGAGCTTGTCGCAGCCATTGTAGTCACAGAATGTTCTCAATTGAGCCCTAAATCACTTGGAATCGAAAGCAAAGTTGGTTATGGAAGGAAGAAAGATTATAGCAAACCCTAGACCTTGTAATGGTAGAAGAGTTGTTGCTAAAAGGAGAAATCATCCTGATGGATTCGTCAATTGTGTTAACAAGCTTCAACGTAGAGAGATCTCGTCTAGTAAGGATCGAGCTTTCTCCATCAACACTGCTCAAGAGAGATTCCGTAATATGCGTCTTGTGGTATGTTGTATCTGTTCTTCTTTGGTTCTCCAGTTTCTGAGATTTTATTTGATTTGAATCTTGAACTGAATCAGGAGCAATATGATACGCATGATCCTAAAGGACATTATTTAGCTGAATTACCTTTCTTGATGAAACGAAGTAAAATTATCGAAATTGTCTCTGCCCATGACATTGTGTTTGCGCTAACTCATTACGGTGTTTGTGCATCTTTCAGTAGAGGTACGAAGTTTTTTGCATTCGGGTCACTGTGATTTTGATGCAGACGTTTTTGTTTGTTAACCTTTTTCGATTTGTCTTTGTGTTAGTGCAGTAACGAATGAACGGATTTGCTTTTTGAATATTAGTCCTGATGAAGTCATTCGAAGCTTGTTCTACAACAAAAACAATGATTCTCTCATTACAGTCTCTGTATATAATTCTGACAATTTCAGCTCTTTGCAATGCAGATCCACCAAAATCGAGTATGGCTACTCTTTCTATGGTTATGGATCTTCTTCACTTAGTTCTCAGACTCTCTAGAAGTGTACTAATGTGTTCTTTTTTGTGCCTACTGTTAGGTATATTCTGAGGGGTCAAGCAGACGCAGGATTTCCTCTTTTTGAATCAGAGTCACTAAAGTGGCCAGGTTTTGTTGAGTTTGATGATGTTAATGCTAAGGTGCTGACATATTCTGCACAAGACAGGTATTTTCTGGTGTTCATTACCCAAAATGTGTTGACTTGAACTGAGCATCAGCCTTTCTCTGCAGTATTTACAAGGTGTTTGATCTGAAAAACTATAACTTGCTATATTCGATAACGGACAAAAATGTCCAGGAAATTAAGATCAGGTAACTTTTGCTTCTGAGTGTTCTGTGCTCTTTATTGAATTGGACGACTTGTCACTCTAACTCGTGCATGTCTTTTACCTGCATCAGTCCAGGGATAATGTTATTGATTTTCAAGAGAGCTTCAAGTCATGTTCCCTTGAAGATTCTATCAGTCGAAGATGGCACTGTTCTCAAGACCTTCAATCATTTGCTTCACCGAAATAAGAAAATTGATTTCATTGAACAGTTCAATGAAAAGCTTCTAATTAAGCAAGACAACGAGAATCTTCAAATACTTGACGTGAGTGGTATTTTCTTGGTTCAAACTGTTGTATATATTGCGGTTTTTACGTTGCTAATAGAGATATTTTTTATTGAAGGTCCGAAATGCTGAGCTGATAGAAGTTAGCAGGACTGAATTCATGACACCATCAGCATTTATACTTTTGTATGAGAACCAGTTGTTTCTAACATTTAGAAGTCGAAATGTTTCTGTGTGGAATTTCCGTGGAGAGCTTGTTACCTCGTTTGAGGATCATCTTCTTTGGCATCCAGATTGTAACACAAACAATATCTACATAACAAGGAAACAGGATCTGATCATCTCATATTGCAAGGCAGATAGCGAAGATCAGTGGATAGAAGGAAGCGGTAAGCTTGCTTTTTGAATCATGAAACCTCATATAAAAATATTCTGATGTTCTGCTACTGAAAAGTTTTTGTGATTTAGGTTTTGATGCAGCGGGGTCAATTAACATAAGCAATATCTTGACTGGTAAATGCTTAGCTAAAATCAAAGCCATTAATGGCCCTCAAAAGGAAGACGACTGCAGTAGTGATTTGGGGAAGTCCAAAGAAAGGAATAATGAGGTTGCTAAAGCTTTGGAAGACATAACCGCTCTATTCTACGACGAAGAACGTAATGAAATATACACAGGAAACGAACACGGCCTACTCCATGTCTGGTCTAATTGAAGCTACTCATCAATTGTTTTGTTTTTTTCATTTTTGTAGTGATCTGTAATTTACTTGCATTTGAGCAGCAATTGTGATTGTAGTGAAACAAGAAAGAGTTAGGGTGATTTAGCTCCCAATTTATGTACACTGTGATTATTTTTTTTACTTGGAGAATCAATGCACTTAGATTCGTCTCTTTGCTGCAATTTGTCGTCTACAGTTTAAGGCAATAAGTTAGTTCTTCACGTTGACCCGTATATATTCAGAATTTACTATATTTGTCGACAAAAACAAAACTGGCCATTACAGGGTAAGTTTCACTCATTGTATTCTCTTGAATAGGACACAAACAAGGTTTTTAAGTTTGCTCTGTGAAAGTAAATGTTTCTCAAACATAAAAGATAAGATACTGATGTGGTAAATAAGAATTACTGAGAAAGTCATAACCACCAAGATGATGATGATGACAATAAATTTGAGCGATGAATCAACTTGGAAGACTCCAAACAGTAGCCTGATTGCAATTTGGCAAAGGTCAGAACTGAGATTTATCGAGACTGTCAAAGTAGGGATGGTCAAGAGCTGCTTTTGCAGAAATTCTTTCAGCAGGATTATACCTCAGCATTTGCTGCAATATGTTTAAAGATTCAAACAAAATTATCATCAACCAGGAAACCCAACAGAAAGAACAAAAGAGATGAAGCTGCAAGAGACTAAAGAAGAGCATTACCGTGAGAAGATCAACTCCTTCAGGGGAAAGAAGTGGAACAGCACGTGATAAGTCTTGCGGTTCCCACTTTGGATAAACATGCCAGTCTCGCAGAGCCATTACACCTGGCCATTGCTGCTCAGTTGGTGTTCCGAGCAATCTCGACGAGCCAAACAAAACTCATGATTAAGAATATATTACATTGGTGATAGAGAGCCCCTACGATCCTAAATCAGTTGTGCATCAAGATTACAAATGAGTTAAATTCAGATTGGTGGAAACAAAAAGCAGATACCTGAAAATATGAAGCAATTGCTGAAACTCAGAATCACCAGGGAAAAGAGCTTGCCTTCGAATCATCTCAGCTGCAACAAATGGGAAACATCAATAAGGGGTAAGAGCAAAAGACGCATTCAAAAGGAGATATAACAAAATGAGGACTGACCAAAAATGCATCCAACAGACCAAATGTCAACAGCAGTAGAGTAATGAGTAGATCCAAGAAGAACTTCAGGAGCTCTATACCAAAGGGTGACAATTTCATGAGTGTAAGACTTAAGAGGCACAGTGAAAGCACGACCAAGACCCAAATCAGCGATCTTAAGAATTCCTTTATCCTTATCCAAAAGAAGATTCTGCGGTTTAAGATCACGGTGAAGCACACCATGACTATGACAATGAGCCACACCTTTAAAAAGCTGAAACATTAGCCTCTGCACAAGAGAAGGTTCAAGAGGCCTAGGATTTGAACCTTTCCTATGCGAATCAATGAATTTCTTGAGATCAGTATCGAGATACTCGAAGACGAGATAGAGATTAGACTTCGGAGAGTGAGAAACTACAGGTGGTGATGGAGAAATCGAGTCCTTTGATTGATGAACATGTTCAACACAGAGAAGTCGAACGATGTAGATAGATTGAGAAAGCATCTGGAGAAGAGAAATCTCACGAAGAGCGGTTGGTGGAATACCTTCTTCGTCCATTTCGAGGCGAGTCTTCTTCAGGGCAACAAGTTTGCCAGTGGTTTTATCCATGGCTTTGTACACTTTTCCATAGGTTCCTTCACCGACCTTTTCAAGCTTCTCGTACTTCTCCATTGACGGAAGATTCTGATGAGATGGTAAAAAGTTCTGAAAATTGAGGAATATTGGTGTGAGTTGGCTGTTATAAACCCTAAGTCCCTTTTCGATTTTTAGATCTGATTTAATTTAAACGTTAACATTTCTCACGGGGTTTCTCGTTCCCCGCGCCCTTCCATTTTGAAAATTTTCTTATTATACATTAATGACCAATGTATGGGACAAAAATCCGAGGCCTCTATCAGGATTGCCGTCAACAAAAAGTCCATGGAAAATTTTCTTCTTATACATTAATGAGTAATGACCAATGTAAAGTTTGAGTCTGCACATATTAGTTTCAGATTGATATCAGAGTTAAGCCTCCTCCTCCATGGCCTTCGGGTAAAACTAGGTAAGAGCATTCGAAACCAAGTAGTTGTATGATTTTATTGATATATTCATCAGAGTTTTTGGTTTTCATAAAAAAAATTATGTCCAAAGATATCATTTTATGTATTTTTTTAGACGACAAATTGTCAAGGAGTTTTCCAAACCTTGACAGTTCCAGTTCATTTACCTTTAAGGAAGAGGAGGTGATGGATCTTGAAAAGCCATCTCACAATTAGCCTTAGTAGGACATTGTCCTTGGTGCTTGTTCCCATAGGTTTTGTTTAATTGTGGAATCTGTTGGATTAGTAGGTGGATCTGGGAAAGTCATCTTCTTTTTGCTTACAGGTTGCACAAAACTGGTTGGTCTGGGGGTTACGAGCATCCCGTGTTATAGTAGTATTCTCTAGTGATTGGTTTGGAGTTGTCTGATAACTCCTCCTTTCTCCCATTCTATTAGTTTCTTCATTGTGAGGGGTTATTGCTAGTACCATATTAACTGTACGAGACAGGTCGATGTGGTTTGCTTTCCTCTCTTTGTTATTCCCCTCTGTTTGATTAAAAGACTTAAGACAATCCTCTTTTTACCAGCAAGTTGACCAGGTCTTCGTTTTGGTATACTACGTTTAGCAATTGTTTTCTCATTGCAGCCTCACTGACAGAAAACTGCCCCAGTAGTTGGTTGAGTGGGATTGGTCCAAGACGCCTGTAACGTGAGGCATTTCCACCTTCGAAGTTTCCACTTCCATGATCGGTTGGGAGTTAAATTTTGTGGTTTTGGCTTAGCTACCTCTACAACTTTCTCCTCCGTTAGGCCTAATCTTTCTGCTTTATTCACTCTTGCTTGTCTGGCTGAGTTTTTAGAGGGATCGGCTCCATTAGCATACTTGACCAGCACCTCGCGGAGTTGTCTCACTGTCTCACTAAATTCCTTTTGGGAAGGTCCTGAATATGCATAGGTCCTTTACGATTGTTCTCCACATCTTGCAAAAACACTTTACGGTTTATGAGGCTTCCACATTTACAACTTGGTTGGAGCAGTTTGTATCTTTTGGTGGTGATATTTCTTGCCAAAGGAAGGTTGATGGAGGTTGAAATTGTCTTTTGTTAAGGTTCCTTCTTACCGGTTGGTAAGGTCCATCCTTAGATGCTTCCTTCTCTCTGCTCGGTTACTTGTTTTCTTTGAGTAGCCCAATTGCTGCCATAACCAGAGGCTATTGATTTCCAGGAGGAACCACTCTCGCCTTGGTGGCTTCTTGGGCAAATTGGATTTGTAATAGGTTGATCACTGGACAAGTTATCAACTCTATATTCTATGGAAGACTTGTTCTGCCTAGCTCATAGGTATTCTCCATTCTAGGATCTGTTTTGCTCATAGATGTTGAATGGCTAATCGGTTTATCTGTCCCTTGATTTTGAACCACAATAGGACAGTTCTGTTCCTCATGATCCAATTGACAACACCTTACACAATGCCGCTCCAGTTCCTCATAAACCAAGTGGGCTAAAACTTCTTCTCGAGTTGCAAGTTCCACCAAAATTTTCTTCTTTAAAGCTTTAAGGCCACTAACTTCCACTTCATTCTTGCTGCATAGTTTGAGATTTCACAGCTGTCATATGCGCCGATACCCTCTCCAATGGCCTTAAGGGTTGGCTATGACTATAGGTGAAGGGGAATACCTTGCACACGAATCTAGAATGGTATGGTCTTTTGAATGATGACCATCCATTTTGCAAAATGGTATGGTCTGTTGTTAAGGACCATGAGAAGGTCTTCTTCATTCCCAAAGGTCAATTTGAAAAGTCTTTGTCCCAAGTTTGACCTTATTGCTCTGTGCTTGATTTTCCACATTTCCGCCATAAAGGAGATTAGTGCTCACATCTGTTGATACCGCAGGTTGGTGACCCTACCAATGAGGGTAAGAGAGTGATTCTTGACTTGTTCCTCGATATCAAAAGCTGGAACCGTGACTTTGCATAGGGATATGGTTTCATCTTCCCCATATGAGATTTGTCTTTCGTCAACTTCATTTTGCTTGCCTTTGAAATCACTTTGCTTCACTGTTGAAATACAAAAGATTATGTGGTTTAACTGGAAATATCCATAGATAAATAGGTTTATTACTCAACCCAGTTTTCCTTTGCTTTTCAGCAAGAACTTGAAGCTAGTTCCTACAGTTTAAAACAAAGATTTTTTGCTTATTTAGCAAGATAAAGAGAAAACAACATGAGTTCTTTGCTTTTTCAGCAAGAGAGAATACCAAGGAGATCAGGATGAGAGGTTCGAGATCCATTAATAGAACTTGTTACACCCACCATAGTCGCCTATGTGTTCATATACTTGGTATCCACCGAAATGAAGTAATGAAAAGGAGGTCGAAAAACCAGCAGATCTAGAAAATTGCCCAATTTAGCATAAAACCACGTTGGTAGAGTGGAGATAATTCAAATCGAAGCTGGTTTTTTACTTGTTTAGATAAAATCCGATTAGTTTAATACTACATAGGAAAATAGACGAGAGAAAAAAGTCTTTCTTAGAGAAAAGTATTTTCTCATCATTTTTTTGTTATTTTGGTTTTTACTTAGGTTCCTAAAACAAAGAAAAGCAACTCAAAATATAAAATTAATTTAGGAAGAAGTTAGTGACTTTAGCTGAAAGTATACTTAAACCCATTATTCATCTTGAGTTGAATGTTAAGGAAAAACTGTTCTAAAGAAAAGCTGTTCTAAAGAAAAGCCATACCTTACTAAAACTAGAGATTCCAAAAACAAATCCTTAAATCAGCATTAAAATTTGAACCTAATTTGGGTATTCTAAAATTTAGTGGGTTAGAAAGTAATAGATATATAGAAATATATGTGTGTGCTTAACGTGGAAACTAGTTCAAATAAACAATATTTCAAGGTCAAAAATATAAAATAATGGCTCATTTGTTTATCAAAAAGGCAAAAATCTTAAATGTTGACCAAGGAAAGAAAATGGTGATTGACTAGTAACAAACTTGTTTCCATACTACTTTTATCCAATTTATATTTTCATAATAGTTGTAGTAAATAAATAATATTTATCAAATCTCTGTCTAGTCACGCTTATATTGTTATGAGAATTTTAAATAATTTAATATATAAACATCTTATAATTCGTTGAAAGAGTAATGAACATAGAAGAGACCAATCAAACCACCAAACAAATTGCAGAACACATTAATTGTTAATAATTAAACGAGAAAATACATGTCGAGGCCAAAAAGACAGCTTTGACGAACGATTGCATGGTTGACACGTGTTCACTTTTAGCGGCGTCTAAAGATACGGTCTACGTAGTCACGCACACACCCTAAAAACGTCTCTACTATTATCACAATATCAAACGGCGACGGTTGATAAAAATTTTCAACCTTTGTAACAGAGAGATCCACTCTGTCACTTTAAAAGTTTAACCTTTTCCTGATTTTTTTTTTTTTTTTCTCTGAGACTAATTTTCATAAAATAATAATTTTAAAGAGAGAAGAAAAAAAAAGTCTGGTGTCTTTCCTGCAGAATTCACATTTGGTGTCTGCTGGCTTTTGGTTTTTCTCTTTCTCTCTCTGGTTCTTCGATTCCATCAAACCCTTTTTCACAACAATCTTTTGGTTTGGCTTTCTACAGAGAAGAAAGGTTATTGAGAGGACAAAACCCATGTCTGGTTTGTACAATAACTCCTCTTACTTCTCTCCTGCTCGAGCTGCTTCTCCTCAGATTAGAAGCACTCCTGAGATCGACAGGTTTTGTGTTTTCAAACTTCTGATTCTTAACACACTCTTTTATTGAGTTTGTTGAAATTCCGATCTGTTTTTGTTTTCGATTTCTTGCTCTTACAGCCCTCAGTACTTGACGGAGCTTCTCGCCGAACATCAAAAGCTTACTCCTTTTATGCAGGTCCTACCGATATGCAGTCGTTTGTTAAATCAAGGTTCGTTTTTTACAATTTGATTCTTATTCGGATCTAAAGTTCGTGTATATACCCTTTTCGCTCTGTCTTCTGTTTCACCAGATTGGGATGACTACAAAGTCATTAGATTTCTTTATTTTTATCAGCCAATTTTCTAACAAAATGCTCAATTCAGTTCATCCGATATAAGTGTAGTAGAGTGGGATCAAGTTCATTGATTCGATTCTTCAATTTTGTCTGATTGAACTTAACATTACTACTTTAGTACTACTAACTAGCCTTAGTATCAAAGCCTTGCTTTGTGGTTCTAATAAAACTTTCTTGATCTGCAGAGATGTTCAGGGTCTCTGGAATTATGAACCAAGGATTTGGGGATTTTGATAGACTCCGACACAGAAGTCCAAGCCCTATGGCTTCTTCTAATCTTATGTCTAATGTTTCTAATACTGGCTTAGGTGGCTGGAATGGCCTCTCCCAGGAGGTATCATCATTTATCTTTTTAATTGAACCATTCTCTTTCACAAGTCATTGCGATTTGATTGAGTATTCAGATTACTGATTTCTACAGTTACACAATTGATGATCCGTTCTAATGTTTTAAGGTGTTTTTGTCTTGTACTCGGTGTCTTAGTTTTTATGCTAGAGTACTTGAATCATTAATGTTAGTTTTCGTCTTTTGCAATGCTTCACCAAGCTTTTCTTATGTGTGTTCACACTGATCATCTTACTTGCGCTTTTGTTAAGCTTGGTGAGATAAGCTAAACAAACTTGAGTGTTTTGCAGAGGCTAAGTGGAACACCTGGAATGACAATGGATTGGCAAGGTGCACCTGGAAGCCCCAGTTCATACACCGTGAAAAGGATATTGCGTTTGGAGATTCCAGTAGATAGCTACCCTAATGTGCGTGCTTAAGTTATCTTGTCATTTTTATGTGTTTGCTCCATGGTCAGATGTCTCAACGTTTGTATGCTTATTTCCTCTGTTTTATCAGTTTAATTTTGTTGGGCGACTTCTTGGACCTAGAGGCAACTCCTTAAAACGCGTTGAAGCTACCACAGGTTGCCGTGTATTCATCAGAGGGAAAGGGTCAATCAAGGATCCCGAAAAGGTAAGATCCATGAAATATTTGGAACTTTGTCAACACTTCCACAGAATAGCCAACAAGTTGGTTCCGAGCTAGTTTTTTGGCAATCAAAAGAGTATAAAATAGCATGTTGTATGCTTGTTTTCTGATGATACAATGTAGGAAGATAAACTAAGGGGAAGACCGGGATATGAACATTTGAATGAGCAGCTTCACATCTTAATAGAGGCAGATCTTCCAGCGAGTATTGTGGAGATACGACTGCGACAAGCTCAAGAAATCATTGAAGAATTACTAAAACCTGTGGTAACAAATATACTTCCAACTATACTATCGATTTTTCTTCTATTATATATTTAAGTATCAGTAGAAGGCATTAATATAGAAGTCTTTGTCTTCCTTGAGAGGATAATTTGAAAGGACACGTTTTTATTTAGCTTAGTCCTTACTTCTTTTGGCCCATTCAGACTCTATAGTAATTACCTGTAGGGCCTCTACCTTTTTTGTCTCAACGTTTATATTTCAGTACCTCCATTTGGAATTAGTGGTTAGTGTTCAATAATGCAGACATGTGTGACCACTATACCAGTCAAGGCATCAATTGGTTTAATACCAAACGCCAAAAAAGAAACCACCTTTTTTCAAACACTTCACTGTCATGTCTTTGATCTATTACTTAGTTAATATGGAATTAAGCTTTGTGTTTTTGTCTTTGTTATGATGAAGGATGAGTCGCAAGATTTCATAAAGAGACAGCAGCTGAGAGAACTAGCATTGCTAAACTCGAACAACCTGAGAGAAGAGAGTCCAGGACCAAGTGGTGGTGGAAGCGTTTCACCTTTCAATTCAAGTGGTAAACGTCCAAAAACAGGATGCTAAGGAGCGTTTTGTTTGTTCTTGCGCCCATCAAGCCTTTTAAATGGTTACTTCAACCAAAAAGTACATGTCTGCATGCATACACACACATACACTCACATGTGTATATCTGGTGGTTTCTCCAGTTTGTGGCTGCAATGGTGGTGACCGTCTTCGGTCTAAAGGCCTCCCTGGTCTCTCTCTGGTGAGCGACCATGTGGCTTTCGTTTTTCTTTTCTTTTTTTTCTTTTTTTCGTCTTTATGAGACGATATCAGAGATTCATTACAGATTATTTAAAAAGATTCAGGCCAAAACAAAAGAGACTTAAGGAAAACAAAAAAAGTATTAGTTAATATATTATAGATAGGGAGAAAAACAAGTGGCTTGAGAAGGTAAAGGGCGTGGACTGAAATTCTTATTGTAAAAACATAAACAAACAAAAAAAACAACAAAATCTATTGGATTGATTCTTATCGTTTGATTTTTGATACTTTAATGTAAAAGTTTGGTTTATTTTTTTTATGTTTTTACTTTTAGTTTGCAAACATTCTATTTATATGTTCTTTTTCTTTTGTCAACATTTATATATTCTTTTTGTCACCAAGAATTTAAGTTAGTTAATAATCTAATTTATTTTCTATAATTATGGTCTATGTCGAGGACACGTGGTCCATTGGTAATGGTCACTTTACAGATTTTCTAGTATCAAAATTCGATTTTTTTTTCGAAGCAAGGGAAAAGAAAAAAAAAGAATTTTTAAGATATAAGTTTTGTCTATGGATTGATAAGAATTTTAAGATATGAATTTGACTATGTATCGAATTTTGCCAATGTAATTATAGTAATATTGACGAAAAATAAAAGTAATTACGGTCTGATTTGTTAGAAATGAAGATGTATAGTCGTCGAATTTGTGTATACAAACAATTTAAAAGTCTAAATCTCAAAGAAAATATCTTCAAAAGTCAGCATGTGAGCTCGTATATAAGTCCATAACTACAATTAGGATGTGAGATTTTATAGCGATAGTTTGTCGCTTAGTGTATAATAAGTCAACTTTTTCTTTCATTGTGGGATTTCATAATAAGTCAACCTTGTGATCTCGTTAAGTTTGTAATCTATGGACCAAACTTGGTTGACATAATGATTACAGAAACATATCCTTTGTGTGTATGTTGTACATGTGTTTGACTGGTAAGAGAATGATTTAGAGTTATTCTCTTAGGGAACGAAGTACATAGGATTAGGAATTTTGAAGGTACGATTTCCTGAATATTCTCCTTGTAAGTCACTCCATTGGTCGCCTACATTGCCCCAAATCCTGTAACCTTCTTCCATTAGTTCCTTTCTGATACTTGTTTTGTATGTTGTTGCGCCTTGTCTTTTGTTATCTGCTGTCCTGAAAGTAAGAAAGTAGAATCTATGTCTAATTGATTGTGACTTGATCTAGGAGTAAGTATTTAGAAACATCAAAGCTTCTTTTACCCCATGTTTTGATATCCGACCCGGAAAAAGAATAGGAATGTATTCCGAGTCACCGGGTTATTGGTTGACCCGGGCGAACCACCGGATCATTTGAATAATTATATATATAATTATATATACAATTATACAAATATCACTATATATAGTTTTAAGATTTATAAAAAACACAATCATTTAAGTAAAATAAAATAAAAAATTAACAAATAATAACAAAGTAATGAAATCTAGAATAGAACTTAAATTGGTAAAAACAAGAAAATAATATTTTGAAATTATCAATGACAAAATAAAACTAAACAAACTTAAATCCAATCTTGATAATCTATATCACAATTCTTGTTTTATTCGGGTGGCAGAGTAAAGTTATCATCAAAACCTAACAAAACAAAAATAATAAAGTTTAATCAATATAATTCTATACCAATAGAAAAATCTTAAGGTTAAATCAACGTTACCTTTGGATTTATGATTGTTTGTGTCTTAAAATCTCGTAAACTTTAAATAATATTCAAAACCCTTTATTTGTGATAGAAAGTTTTTTATAGTTTTTAAGTTAAAATTCTTAAACCCAAAATTGACCGGTTCGACCGTTTTACCGGGTTCTGCTCTAATAACGGATATTTCTGGATATTTCCGGATTTTAGATTTCGGTTAAAATCTTAAAACCCGAACCGGCATAGTGAACGGATCTCGGGTTAACCGGTCCGACCGGCCGGTCCAGGTCGGGTGTCAAAACATGGCTTTTACCTCATAATCAATCTTTCATAACCAGTGAATCCTTGGTTCTGCAGATTCTCTTCTGTTACTTGTCGAAGGGTCTCTTCATCTCTTCCGGTAACTAAGAAAACTTTGAAGCCTGTTTGTATCAGTTGATTGAACAGTTCGAGAACAGGTTGTATTGCTGGAGATTCTCCTTTCATTGCCCATGTTCTAAATCCGGTAGGATCATAAGGGTCACATCTGCATCAATAGCCACAGTTAATCAGGTCTACGAATCCTAACAATGTCAGATTTGAAGAAGTAAGGACTAACTCATTAGCTAGATTGGTTAAAGGTAGTCCTAATGTGACGATCAGAGAAGAAGTAAGAAACAAACAAGTTTGTGCATACGTACCCGTATCTTTTAAGCCGATAGTAATAGACATTAGAGAAGCAAGTATCATCAACATCTAAGATCCATGCGTCCAAGCCATCACCAGGAAGAACTAACTCATTAAGATAAACCTTGATTTGGTCTACAATCAACTGGACATCTCTGTCATACTGACCAGCAAGCATGTATACCTCAACATAACGCAAACATTGCAGAGGAACAATACGCCACGCACGTACATTGTTGGTCTCTACTCCTAATCTCCAGCTTAAACAATAGCTAGAAGCATAGTTGTTTCCATCCATTGGCCACCATGAACTCTTGCTACTTGCCACTGAAGAGATTGCTAAGAAGATGAGAAGCAACATCTCTCTCCTACACTTCTCCACTCTTCTGCTTTCTCTAGCTTTCATGCAAAGATAAGTAGAGATCATGATTGTATTATAAGTCCAAAATGGTAAAACAAGAAGATTAAGAGAAAGAAGAGAGTAATAATGTGGTAGTGGATCAGACTAATGAGTATTGTATTGGTGTTATATAGACAAGTATGAAAAGAGATTTGGTTCGGTAGAAGATTCTGGTGTAATTCCACTAAGTGGCACCAATTAAGTTAAAAAATGAGGTAAGCAAAAGTATAATATAAATTTGTAGAAATGGGGTCAAAAACAGCACCACACATATTCACTAAGACACTAACACATATATTCTAAACACATTCACATCATCTACAATCTCTCTTAATACATCACTCGCATTCCCTAAGTGGCGCATGATATCTTTTACTTAGTTATATAACAACACTAGGTGGAGGAGCTCACTATATTACTTAAAGCACTTTCCATGGTCAACTTTACCCAATATTTTGGGTTTTATTTAAAAGATAAGCTTGATTACATTATTAATGTTTTTTTCTTTCAATCCAAATTTTTTTTTATCAACATTCCGATCTATAGTCGAAACTCTACTCCCTAAATTTTTTTTGATCTATTATCTATATTCTATATAGTAAGAAGGAATCGAACATTTGATGTCAGATTATTAGTTGAATTACCATAACTATCTAGCCGAAAAGAACACGACTTCTTCTAAATTATACCAGAGACTGTTATAGGAATAAGACTCAGTTATAAGGCCCATAAAACCCATCACTACAAAATCTAAGTTGTGTAGTGGAAATCTCATAGTATCTTATATACTAAACTAGATTCTTTTATCTAACCGATAATGGGATTTTACAACAGAGACAAATTGTAGTACAGTTTCTTGAATAGGAAGGTCTTATAATTGTCAAGAAGTTGATGGGTTGGGTACAAATTTGCCAAAGCTAAGAAAAGAAAAAAAGGGACCGACTAAAGAAGGAGAAGAATGTGTATGAACGACTCTGTTTATCATGAACATGTTTACATTATATTGTTTTTTAATTTATTATTTATAGTAGAAAAGAATCGAACCTTTGATGTCAGGATTATTAGTTGGATTGTAGTAACTATATGACCGAGAAGAATTCCACTAAAGGAAAAAAAAAAGACCGACTAAAGAAGGAGAAGAATGTGGATTGGTTGTTGACAAGGAATGGATTGTTATGTATAATAATTTGTGAAACAGAAAAGAAAAGTGGATGACACGCACGTATAATAGTCTAATGGAAAGTGAAAAGGACAACAACTAACGATGCTTAGAGGTGTCTTTCAAATAATACAAAATTGGCAATTTCGTTAAGATTTGGTTGCTTCATCATTCTCTCATTGTGGGCAATAACCAATTAGCTTATCTCACTAAGGCTCCTTTTCATGTCCTTCTCTCTCCCTCTTAATTTTCAAATTTTCATAGATTTGAATGCCACTCACAACACTTTTTCTTTTGAGTTCTGTGCAAACAAGCCTTCAAATCGCCGTGTTTTGCAACTTTACCATTCATGACCAGAATTATAAATTATATCACACAAAACCATAAATGCTATACAATATAATGTATAGTCATCAGAATTTAATTTTTCAATTTATGATAAAAGAATATATTAAATTGATAATCTTCTGATGAAAAATTCAAATATATTTTGGGATGTGACTTTAAGAGTTTAAAACCATTCATGATTCCGAATTATTGACTTATATAGTAGATGAAAAATAAATTTCCAAAACACAGCAATTTCATGGATTCTTTTGCACAAAACATACTTTTAATCTGTTTAGTCCAAGAGAATATACTTATGTCTGAACTCATGAGTTTCAAAAAAAAGTTACAATAAACATCTGTGTAAGGTTAGGTGTGGTGCAAAGCTAATCAAATGATATTTCTCAGTATCTATGTTAGGTCCCTTCAGATTAAAAGAGAGAGAGAGGGAGATAGAGATAGTGATGCATCCATCATCTCTGCTTCCATATGTGGTTTGTTTGGTATTACAAAAACTATTTCTTTTCCGCCAAATCTGCACCACTTACGTATCTTGCTACAAACGAGACGAGCCTGAAGGGAGCACCGATGAGTGGAGCTTCCACCAGAGCTACACCACCACTTGCTTCATCTTCTCCACCTATTACAACCTGAGATTCCATGTCTACTTCCCCATTCGGGTTCAGCGAAAGTGGCACTGTTTCTTCTGTTTGGCCTTCTGTCAAGTTTCTCTCTACCAAAGCTGTATCCATGTCCCTAGAGTTATTGTTTTTAATCAACTCATCGTGTATGGGTATTTCTTCTAAGGATTCAGGCTTCTCTACTTCAATTGCTAGGCCCTCAGTGGATGAATGAGAAGCATGCTGCGATTTGTCTAGTTTAATACACAGCTCGTTCACCTGAAAACATAATAATAATAACCAGTTAGATCTTCAATATTCAACAACAAAGTAACTCTGCAAGATCTATAGCAGTACACCTTACCTTCTCAACGAGTTCAGAATTTTCAGTGATTAGCTTTTCAACTAGAGCACAAGCTGCTTCAATCTGTGAGTTTAATTCTTCCTCAGAAGCACCCTATATCAACCATCACAAACTGTTTGGTAAAACATTTCTGAGTTTCTTGCGTATTATAAGTATTCAGAGTCTAACCTTCGCGTTGCTCCCATGGTTTTCATGCCGGACTTGAAGATTTGATACAGTATCCCCAAGACTCTGATTCTGCTCCAGAAGATTAGATCTAGATTCTTCCAACTCCATAACCTGCCAAACTTGTTTTAATCTTCATATCAGATGCCAAACTTGTATTAATCTTCATATCAGACTAAATCTATGCAGTATTATGCATAGCGGCTTCCTGTTCTAAACGAAGCACTATACATTCACTTTAAAGGAGGCTACAGCATTATGTTTAGATGCAATTCCCTATACCTGTGCTCGTAGCCTTGCAATTTCACTGTGAAGGCTAGAAATCATTTCTCCAGATGACTTCTGCACGATTAAATGTGTATAATGAGTAAACCATGACCATTTCATACAAATTCATAAGAGACTCAACTTAAAAATGTGTGTCAAGCGTTTCTAGTGTACTATGGAGTTACCTCCATAGCCACCAAGGTTTCCTCATCATGTTGGAGTTGTTGAACTTTCTTTTCTAGACTCGCCTGATTGAAATCATACAATTTTTATAATATTACGCAACGAAAATTCGTCATAACAGAAGAAGATACAACTATTATCTTCCAATGAGTGGATACATACCTCTTTCTCAGCGAGGGTAGATTTTTCATCTAGCAATTGTCTTATCTTGGCTTCGGTACTAGACTGCCAAATTTATACAAATGTCAGAGCTATACTTAACATCTTCATACATGTAAAATGTAAAGTAACATCTAGTAGCAATCTGATATGTCGTGAGAACATCATTTTCTTTCACTTTAGCCAAGACCAAATTCCTTGTAATATTTTTGCCTTTAATATTTATCTCCGGATTTAATGCTAAATACCAGTAGGTCCTACTTTACATACAGATAAAATTAGGAAGCAAACCAAGTTGAAGAGATAAAAGCAACTTGCATATGATCACACAAAGGAGCACAAAAGAACGCTCCGGGTGTTGAAGATGTCTCACCATTTCTCGAACAAGCACCTCGTTCTTGGTTTTATACTGCACAAGTCTTTCCTCCATCTGTTTCTGCATAAACAGAATGTTATTTTGACCTTCAACTTGCAGATAATCAGGCAAAATAACAAGGTATGGATAAGGTTTTATGCTATTTTCTTCACTAACTTCGTTTTGTTTGTGAGATTCATTCTCAGTTTCCAAATGCAAGAGCCTTTCTTCAAACCGTGCCTGTCAAAAGCCATGTAATTTTGACTTCAGCTTGCAGATAATGACGCATAATAGCAAAGTTAAGGATATGGCTTTAAGCTATTTCTTCACTAACCTCATTTTGTATGTGAGCTTCATTCTCTTTACTCATATGCAAGAGCCTTTCCTCTAAACGTGCCTGTAATACACCATGTTATTTTGATCTTCAGGTTACAGAAAATGCAGCAAAAAAAGCAAACATGTGATACGGCCTCAGTTTATATGCTATATCTCCTCACCAACCTCATTTTGTAAGTGAGCTTCATTCTCTGTTTTCAAATGCAAAAGCCTTTCTTCTAACAATGCCTGTGAAACACCATGTCATTCTGATTTTTCAGCTTACAGATGAAGCAGGAAACAGCAAAGTGATGAAAAAGGCTTTTTTTTTCTCTATTCTTCACTAACCTGTTTCTGTATGAGATCTCTATTCTCAGTTTCCAAGCGTCTAACATTTTCTTCAAAACCAGCCTAGTAAGACATGGCAATTCATTTTTCACTGTTCCACTGATGAAAGATATAATGGCTAGATGAAAAGGTAATCTTTAGAAAAATAAAGAAATTTGAGAAGAGAATATCACCTCTTTCTGAAGGTAGGAGCCATTTTCGTCACGTAACTGTTTCACTGTTTCTTCCAGCAGCGCCTACAGCAAGAGCGATTATAGTTACAAACTGTTTCTGGAATCTTAGTGGTTCGACAGAAAACAAGAGATTCTTCATGGTAACAAGGAAGAAAACTGTCGACATTCACTCAGAAAACTACTTAAAGATACTCTCGTTAGCAAATCCTTTATCAGCCAACTAATAGATAAATATGAAAAAATTTGATCTCTATGCAGACATCAAACAGTGCGTAGCTGTTTGATCTTTCTCTTCTACATTGGCCATTTAGAAGAAAAGTTATCTACTCTGCCAAAAGACTACACATACACCAAATAAAGAATTTACATAGTGGGAAAATCTCACATCACTTGTCCGAGACTTGTTCTCAACACCAGAATCATCTGCCTGCTTAAAATAAGAAGATTCAAAAGTATCAGACACATGAGGGCTCACATACTCTCCATAAATTTTGCCTACCACTCCTATACAAACCAAATGGATTACAAGTTGAATCCTTGATTACAATAAGCAAACACCAATACATAGTATAAGGTTCCGCATTCAATATTTCAATCAACCAATACAATGTGGAACACAAATGTCATCAATATCCAACTGTATTGACCCCACAATGACACATCAACCTAGAAGCAATCTATGTAGCAATGTTCCAAATCGATCTTTAGAGATTATGTGCTTACAGTTCCGACCACATTGCTCTGGTGAGATGGTTGCACCTCATCTGCAACTGGGCCTCCGCCTCCGCTAATTTGAACAATGCCACCATCTCCGATATGATTTTCATCCGCTGAGGTCGTTGCTCCGGTAGCTATAGCGTCGTCGGCACGTTTATTGTTCTGCTTGTTCTTCTTTTTCTTATTTCTCTTTTTCTTCTTCTCGTCTTCCATACCTGATGCAGCTTCCAAACGTATCAGTAAAAATATAATCCGTAACTTATCAAAACTAGCAAATCGCCGGGAAAAATTGACGAAGTCAGATCTGAAGGTGCATAGAGAAAACGATTTATGCCAAAATAGGAAGAGATAGAAATCAAATTTGAGGCAAAAGAAGAGAAATGCGTGATTCGTAAGCTCACTCAGCGACAAAGGATGGTGAAAACGAGGCGAGTGAAAATTCGACACGAAATCTGTAGGCGTTTCAGATTTTCTCAGAGAAAAAGGTCGCCGAACCGGAGACGAAAGTGAAAGTTCTTCTACACGTCTCGGAGAGCTAACAATTTATTATTACTGATTTATTTATTTTAGTTAACAAAATTAAGAGGAAAGTAAATTCTTGTAAGCTTGTTTATGGCATCTTCATACTCCCTCTGTTTCTTTTTATAAGTTGTTTTGCTTGAATGCACATCTATTAAGAATTTTTTTACTTTTTGCTTTCTCAATAAAAAGTTCATCACTTTATCTCAACTTTTAATTAAAAAAAGAAAAAAAACATAAATTTTTAAATAAAAAATTTAATTTAATATAACTTGTAACTTACTTTTTGTCTTGGTTTTGTAAAACAACTTATATTTTGAAACAAAAAAAACCTTCTAAACAACTTATATTATGAAACGGAGGGAGTATTATTTTTTATTTTTGTTTAACATCGGCATCTTACTATTAGTATTTATTTTGTAATGAAAAAATCAATGTTCGATAAATAATCAAAAATTCTTTTGTAGCGATTTTATTTAAAATTTATTTAAATGTAATTACTCTTGAAAAGAAAATATATTTTGCTATTCTTAATTATTGTATTTTGAGAAAAAAAAACATATTTATCAACTTATTAGCCTAATGGTTTTAAATTTTACATTTTTAAAAAATTTAGTTGGGTTTGAAATAAACGAAAATGAGCAATCTTTATTGCCAACATAAAGTTGAATTCTAGGGTTCTCTTTAGGAATGTGCAATTGCTCATCTTCCTTCTTCCTTTCTCTTCCCGTTCACGATGCTCGACTATTGAAACCCAGTTCAGAGAATTATAAATGGAGGCTCAGACGGATTCAACATTCGATCACCAATTGCTCCGGGATGAGTCACGTTACAGTCCATGAGATTCAGACTTTGTTCTCATCAAGAATAGGAGCTCCATGTTATTTGAATAACTATGGCTTTCTCGGGAAATTCAGCTTTAATAAGAAATCAAGGAAAAAAATTGTCTCTTGCTCGAGTTCATCACTGCCTCATGAAGAAGATGTAGTGCATCAAAAAGTGGATAACGAGAGTTCAGAATTCCCTCGAGAGAGTGATTTGATTCGACTAGTAAATGAAAATGATCTGATTAACACTGTCTCCAAAGGATTTAAACAGACGACAAGGAGATCAAATCTTGTTGCTAAGCAAGTTATTAGTATACAATCAGCTCTGAGTTTAGGCTTTATCTCTCAGCTTTGGGTTGACACTACTTCTGTAAGTTTTTCAAGTTTGAGTCTTTAACCAAATTTGGGAATTGCAGTGAGCTCCACCATACTGAAATTTGTCTTTCAAATTACTCGTTTTGTTTGTAAAATTGCAGTGGTTGGTCTTGGTGGTTGATATCAAACCAAGTTTGCTATCTGGAGAATCTGAGAGATTTCTGCTCAAAGACATTGTCCGGGTACTACTTTTGGTTTCTGCTACCTTGAAACTGGTATTTTTGGGGAATCTGTTTACATCTCAGCTTTATATTAAGATCTCTGTAGGTTGGTGACGTTGTGCTTGTGAATGATGAGACTGTATTGGACACCGAATTCAAGATGGTGGGACTTGAAACACTGGTATATAGTCGATTTGGTTATCTTTACAATTCAATGTCTTCTGAATCACCTCATCTTCAAGCAAGTCTAAGATTAAATTCTCACCTTATGTTTAGGTAGGTTACAGAGTAGTGACACCAAGACGGCGAAACATTGGAAAGGTCTTGATTATCTATCTAGATCTTATTCAATGATGATATCTTGTCACTTGGCCAATATCTTGCTATTAGCTGAAAGCACATGATTCCTTCTAGGTTCGAGGTTACTCATTCAATATTAACTCGGGAATGGTTGAGTCGCTTGAGCTCGATTCTTTGGGGGTATCCATCATACCATCAAGCCTGGTGGGTAAATCATTCTCTTTATTCTTCAGGAAATCTTCAAAAAATATGCAGTTGACGTGCACAAGCATCTAATCTAGGATAAAAAGCTGTCATTGTTAACTTCCCACTATTTAACAATACAGGTGAGTACATACAGATTGGATGTCGAGGACATAATCGAGGTCTTTGAAGACATAGTTGTGGTTCATGAAGACGCAGCTTCTAGAAAACAGCGGTTGACTAAGGTATTTATAATATCTTGTAATGACATGGCTTAGGGGATTTCATGAAGTCTTCTATGAATAATTGAACACGGACTTTTATATACAGGGATTATGGGATGCTGAGTTCGTTAGTGAATTCTCTGATGTTGAAGACCTTGAAAGTTCATCTAATAGAAGACGGCAAAGGAGAAGCAGCAGATCCAATCGAAACAAGAGAGATTTGGACGATGAAGAATGGAATATATTCAGCTAATAGTCATGCTCAAGTTATTTGCCGTTCATTTTGACATGTATCTCCGGCTGTGTCGGTTAGAGAGTATGAATACAAGACACATGTCTTGTTTAAAGAAAACTACTTGTTCACAATGCTATAATTGCTTTGTGCAATGAGCGGCTGTTTATGCCACATTATTCTCCTTTTCTGCAGTCTCTTGCTTTGCAGTGGAATCTGGTTAGAAATAGTTTCAATTAATGATACTTTTCAATCAATATCACGCAAGTTAAAGGATGTGACGGTTCAATCGTTTCAAGATGATAAAATGGAAGACTAAAAAACATCATTCTGAAACTAAATAAATTTCAAAACTTGGTAGAATCTGCAAGGACGTTGAGTTCACAAGAGAAAAAAGGCCGAAGGAAAAACGACTAGAAACACCTAAATTAGTAAGTATTCCTAGTTACTAATCTCTATGACACTGAATGAAATACGTAAACAAACATCACAGCCAGAACATTCTCAGAATGCTGGGTAATGGACATGAAGCTCCAGATAAATCAATCAGAGCCTATATGTCTTAACATGGTCTCATGAAATAAATAAAAAGACAGAGATCTCCTCAACAGAATTTCCAATGGTTGTTGCAGTTTACACAGGTAACATAAGTCGTCATCGGCTCATCAGCACTTCTCGTTTGCATTTGATAGTAGGTACACTTGCGCTGACCACACCGCCCGCACTTGAACTGGTCAGTAGTTGCTTTTGCTGGAAGATCAATCTCACTATTAAAAAGGGCTTTCTCTTTGATCTGGTTGTTCTCTTGTTTTCTCTTGTCGCTTGCCATTTCTTCAGCAGACAATGTGATGAGTCTCTCTGGTGAAATCTCCCCGGTGAGAACCCTCCTCCTTAAGTCCGGGTTATTACTGTCCCTCAGGTTGAACATTATAGATCTGTACTTAACCTTCTGACCTCCAGTTGACCGACCCAATTTCTCAAACATCAGTGATTCCACAGAGACAGCAACACGGAGCGGATCACTTGCATCTACTGACTCTCTCTCGTAATCATCAGCTTCTCCAGCAACCCTGGACAAGGCCTCCACAAGCATCTCACGGATTTTGTCACGCGGAGGATCATTGCATTTGAGCATTGACGTTAGTTTTGGAGGAGCATTAGATCCCCTAGCTGGCGCTTTTGTACTCGATTGGTTATCCTTTGCGACCCTTTCCTCCTTTACAGCCTGACCACGATGTTCTATCTTAGCTCCGGTTTTAACTTTGAAGTCTGGTTCCTTTGTCTCAACCTTAGCACTAGCACTGGTAGTGACTTTGCTGTTTATTTCCTTTCTCTCTACCTTCATACTCTTAGCCGAATCACCCCTCTGAAGTTTCTGGACTTTTACAAGCGTGGGACTTGAAGTCTTCTCAACATCTCTCTTATTATTCACCTTAGCCTCAGGTACAGCTTTACAACCGTTTGTGCCTTCGGTTTTCTTAACCTTGGATGTCTCTTCAATGACAACTTTCTTCCATATCTCAAGCAGATCGGTAGCTTCGCTTTTGATATCATCAACAGGATGCTTAGCAAGAGACCTCAGCTTCTTTCCTACCTAGAAACAGGAAAAAAATATAACTTTCTCTTATACACTATCAACATTCTACAATATAAAAAAACAACATAAAGCCTATAAACAAGAGCAATCATTACCCTAGAATGTCGAGCTGAGTTTAATGTCTATAATTGGGTCTGCTCCAATAATTTTAATTTTAAAATTTTACAAGATAAAATCCAAAAAAAACCCTAATTAGGAATCTTAGGTAACACAAAGTCAATGCTATGAAATTAACACAAAGAAAACCCTCCAATCTAAACAACGTATCTATGGAAAATTTCCTATCTGCAAAAGTAATCAAAATCTTTTGTTAGGGTTAAGAAATTAATGAGTTAACGCACCTGAGTCGCAACAAGCGTGTCGTATGTTACAGGAAACGTCTTGAGTTGTTGTAAGGCATCGAGAGATCGAGAAACCTCTGGACCTGAAGCTGCAACACCATCGAGAGCCGCTGCATCGGCCGCCTTCTTCGCTGCCTCGAACAATTCAATCAATTCACTTTCCATAATCGCAAGAGCAATTTACCAATTCTCTTAGCCAAACACCAACAGATCCAAGCCGACTCAGAAGAACAACCCAGAATCTCTCTTTCTGTCAACCAGCTATTGAAGAAGATGGAGCTAAGAATGTAAAGATAAACGAGATGTTCGGCGGAGCCTCGTTCGTGTCGTGACGGAGAGGAATGGATATAGAGATTACGGAACTGAAACAGTGTTTTCTATTTATTTATACAACTGAGACGAAGCGATCAACGGTTTCAGTTAAAAACCTGATGAATCAACGGTTTCGATCACGTTGCTTGGTCTATGGATACTACTAGATTCACGCTTTTAGCACTTTTCTACAAAACCAGATATTGGGCTCCACAAGGCCCATCTTTCGTTTTAACAGTTCTGGGCTTTCCATGAGCCTAAACTTGTTATTATTTTGTTGACATATAGAGAAATGATTCTCACCAATCCAAATACACAGAATTTAAGGGGATGATACAGAGCTTAAAGAGGACGTGAAAGAGTTTGGATTCCACAATAGCATTTATATGATGCTACAGTTGACAACAATCAACACACCTTTATCTCATACCATTTCCTCTATCCTTCGCTTCTTACAAAACCATCGCCTGATTCATCTTCTAAGTTTGGTCCTTTATCTCTCTTGCTCACCATCTTGTATAAATAAAACGCCAACACACCACCACTGCAACAATAATCCAACACTTATTAAGCATTATATGAGAAGTGCTTTTGCCCATGGAACACTTGAATCTAGGTACTTTGGTTCATAAACGAATATAAAATGTGTAAAGTATGCCTGTATATAGATTAATTAAACTCTTGGAGGTTTAGTTTAGGCTCTTCTTGCAATCTTGCAATCATCTGCCTCTTTTGAATCCTTTATGAGATTTCAAATGTTTAATGATTTGAGTGCGTACCTTGTAAGTGTGGTCAAAAAACCCGAGAACGTAGATTTCTGTAGATAGATAACAAAGGAGAGTGGATGATATTTTTATTCAATAATGACTTTGTTCTCCTAAATTAACCATTTGAAAAATAATCATGTTACCTGAAGTAGTACCCGCAACTCTCTCAAAAATATGATCGCCACTATAGCTGTTGAACATAACAACACGGGAACAAATGAGTATCACAAAACTTGCTTTAGATCTAATCTCAAACCAAAAGTGTCGAACAACCTTCAGATTTCACATTGGTCACAATTAGTTTGTTGACTAAAAATCAAAATTTGGGATTGAACAAAGTCCCAGTATCTCTGTATTAGCTAATAAGAATGTTATAGGGATAATTAAACTAGATCAGAAGAACAAGTTTCGGTTGTTAAAACAAAGAGTTCAGTGAGTGGGGATGTGGATTTTTGGATGATATTCGAAAGAATTAATACAGATGAAAAGCTTTACTAACCCATCTGTCCTTTTGAGAAGCTAGTTGATGATTCTCCTTTCCTATAAGATTTTAGACTTGCCAGGCTCAGTGCAAATAGAGCTCCACCAAGAATGACACCAAACCTAATAGCCGGAATGCTTCCTGATACCATAAAGTTAATGAATCCACCCACAAGCAGAAGCAGACCTGTAAAGAGATAGACAAAATATGTAATCCTGTTCCTAATTATGCACCATGAAATTTCATAAACGGAAGCAAGAGATACAACATGTTTACCATAGGGTATTCCAACATGAAAATCATGTGCTCGTGACACATCTTTCAGATCCTCAGTAGAGGCAAATGCTTCGACAATCTCTTTCACATCTGAAGGTGATTCTTCTGCTGCTTTCAAAATATACTCTCTTCCCTCTTCGCCAACCACTTTAGCCTTTGTACCCAACTCTTCTTTCGCCTTCTCCGCTTGAATCCTAAGCTGTTCAGAAGTATCTTTCAAGATTGTCATTGCTTTTTTGGAGTTAACAGTGTATGCCTCCGAAGACACGCTTTGGATCTTTGATACCTGCTCTTTAAAAGACGCAACAGTTTGTTTCCATGCTTCCTGAGATGAATCATCTGCACCATCTATATCACTTTTCTCCTTCTCTACCTCAACACCTGATTGTTCCTGTTTGAAACGATGGCAATAAAAGTAATGATCAAAACTCGGTCTTTCGCTGAGCATAGATCAATAAATAGCCAATGTAAGTCAAAACATATATACAGACACTAAAATGCGAACTTGTAAAACCCAAATTGCACCTCATTTGAACAATTCCTAAACGTGATTGGTAATTCGTAATCCAGACATTAAAACCTCGAGCAATCCACAAGATACATCCAAATTTAGCGATAAAAGACAAAGAAAATATAACTTTTGAGCAGAACCAATACTCACCGAGTCCTCGTGGGATGCAGCGAAAGCAACGATGGAGCGAGTAAGCATGACTTGTGAATTGCCGAAACGTAACCCTTTACAAGAAAGAACAGCTCGAGCAAGCTTTGGAGCACTAAAATGGGGTCGGCTAGGAAGGAGAGAACGTGATGAAGCACAAAGTGTCACCGGCTGACGAGAATGAGCTCTATGGAGCAAAGTCGAATTAGGGTTTCTGATGGACATCGACTCCATTAAGATACTCACTACCCTGGCTAAAACGTCACCTTGGTGAGAGAAGTCGTCGGCGAAGAAGAGATTAGAGAAAGAGAGAGAATTTAGCTTTAGGGATTCAAGAGCTCTGTATGTGTGTTGTGAATGGTTCAACTACGAAGCAAAGTATTTCCAAAGACAACAAAAAATGTTTCGAAAACGACGTCGAAGCACTTGCAATATACCTAAGTTGAGTTGAGCCGTTGAGCGGGTGGGCTTCGAAATATCTCATTCTTTTGAGTTTTGACATAAAGCGTTAGGGAGCGTTTGATAAAAGTAGACTCTCTAGCTGATAAAGAGTGTTTCACTTTAACCAGCTTCTTAATCCCAAATCAAGTTAAATCAAAGAGTCTTTATCCGGTTAACTTCCTTAAGTAGAAATTTCAACATTTTTTGTTTGCAGACCAACAGTGATTAGTTTTGAAAATTTAAGATGATAAGTGTAAATGGGAAGTATTGTTTGGGGTTAAATGTTTGTTTACAAACTTTTCTTATTTAATTAAACTTTGATTCTAGAAAATTTTCGTTTTGCATGATAAATTTTTTAAGGAGAGACTTAATTTAGTACATCTTGTTGAAGCTTCTTTCGTGTGTCTGATTTCGTATTGAACTAATTCATGGTGATTGCATAGAGTGATAACCACCGAAAATAATGTCTGGCTCATTCTACTATCGTCACTGTTAATGACTATATTTATGAGTCAACTTTGAAATGCTTCCATCCGTATTTGTTTAAATCAAATCGAAGTTGTCCGAATGTTTTCGATAGCAAAAACTAATTTGATGCCTTCAATTGGAATTCAACAACTCTTTACCATTTCATTGATTTCAATGGACTGGATGATGTATTTTCATGTTTTTAAAACTTTTTTTGGCATGGAGCCAGACTAAAAAGTTATATGCTTTGTAAATTCTTAAACTTTTCATTATATGAAATATTCACATTCTTATATAAAAAAAACAAATTTTTAGGAGAACGGTGAATTATGGATCATATATTATTATTCAATTAAGTATGGGTGATGGATATGTGGACCTGGTCGGTTAAGTTTTTGGAATTTTAAATTTTCAAGTTCACTAATATTAGGTTTTTTTTTCTCAGGTTAGATTTAGTTCAAAATAGCTAGAGTACGGTTCCGATTTGATTATTTATAAAATACTTTGTCAGATTAGGTTCGGTAGAAGTTCATGTTAGATTATTTTTATTTAATTTTTTTAAAAAATTACATAGTCTAGGGAAAATTCATGATTTACTATATAAAAATATATTAGATTAGTTAGTTATTTCATTTTAGTATATTTAAATTTATAACTATGACTTTATATAACTCATGCGTGAAAGAGACAAATCAAGCAACACAAATGATTGTTCAAACTGAGTTTTATTAGAAATATGTTTTTCTACAAAAGACTGATTTTTAATGGATCTATCAATCTAGATAAAGCCAAACAAAACTACTCTAAATCGATAACCTAACACCTCAAATCACAAGCTCTAGAAACTTAATCTCTAAATTCCCAAAGCTCGTTTTACACTTGAGATCCCTTTTATAGAGTAAGAGCTCGGTGGATATCCACCTATAAAACCGCAATCTCCACAAAATCTTATCAACAAACTTTGATAAGATTTACACTTTGTTTTTTGAATTCAAACTCTAAATCTTCTTGAATCTTCTTTTCAATTAAATCCCTCACGTGATATCTTCAATCTCTCACGTGCTCTGTTTTGCCACTTCAATCTCCTCCTTTTTGACTCAAAGTGATGCCTAAGCTCTAGTTCGTGTTCTCAACATACACGAAAGCAACAATAGCAGATACTAACATAACATTTGTTAAGATCACTAATCACTCTGAGCAAACTGTCTGAATTTGAAATTAACGATCTTATCACGAGAAAATACTAAACAAAGTACTGATAACAAAAATAGACGACTGAGCAGAAAAAAACGATTGTCTGAGCAAAACATCAAAAACAAAAGAAAAATGTCACAGATTGGCCAAAAGGAGCAAACAATGCTCAGTCTCCTCCCCCTCAATACTGGCAGCCTCTTACTCAGAGAGCTCTAGTGGATCATCTTCCTCAGGTTCCTGTTCTTTATCTCTGCCTGCTTGGCATCACATTAGTCAAAAACACTAAAGTCAACAATTTAATATTTTTATGAAGGAAATGAGAACTTACCTTTGNCAACAGCTTTTTGTTAGTGTATGTAGGTTCAGCAAGCTTGACCTTGGCTTTTCCCTTGTTCCGGCTAACCCTAGATTTAGTAGACTTGTGTGTTGCACTAGGCGGAACCATTCTCTGGCTTGCCAATAAACGCGTAAGCATAAACAGATATGGGAGGAAGAGCTTTGATTTTGTGTCCCTGGTTGAGGCGACAATCTTCTTGATTTGGCTGAACACAACCTTGCCAAGATTCACTGGAATTCTTGCACCTATTTTATATGCTAGTTGAATGCGGATGACACTCACATAACCCTCATTGGAGGTTGGCAGCCAGTTGGTGCAACAAAAGGTGTACAACTGAGAGTACAGGTCTGTCAGATGTGCTTGTTTGACCTGATCCAGATTTTTTCGTGACCCGCCTATCATAGCCACAACGATATCCTCAGACAACAAACCTTCTGGCTTCTGAGGGTTGGACCTGTCTAACACATCATGGGCTCCAAGGACTCGATTAATTGTTGTTGCTGAAATTTTGTACTCAAACCCTCACAGGAAGACATACCAAGACTCACTCTCCTGATCACGGTAAGGCATATTTGCCCACAACTCACACAAGACATCAGAATCATAGTTAGTAACAATATCAAGGGAGTTAAACAGCCCAACATCCTTTATCAGTTGAACTAAATCTGATTCATGATCTTCAAAAGCATAAGCATGTTCCACTATAAACCTATCATTAGCCGATGAATACAGTTTATACCTTCGAGATGCTTCAGAAAACAAAAAGACTAACCTGTCAAAACTCTCAATCGCTCCAGCCAGACTTGAGCACTTAGCCTTGACAACCCTGCGAGTTTTTCTACTCTCTATTGTGGGCGCGGCAGCAATTGGTCTTTTTCGGCTTCGAGTCGATTGTGTCTGTTCAACTCTCCGACTCTTCGAGACCCTGATGACTTTGATCTCGTCATCACCGGACGGATTAACATGCACTGGAGACAGAATGGACAAAAGCGGCATTATGTCTTCCTCGATTTCTGTGAAATCACCAAGACACGGTGACTTGACAGGTTCTGGTGTCGGCGAGCATCGAAAATTTGGCGGTGAGGACATCGACGTCTGCATCTGTGACCGTGCTGGAGATTCAGACGGAATCGGAGGATTGGGCATGGCAGAGATGGAGGAGTTACCTAATCAGAGAATCAGCAGTCGATACGGAACAATCGACCGCTCCTTGTTGTTAATATACTCGACGATCGTTGCTAGATCGTAGCCTTGGATAGACCGATTGTTCACCATCTTTCCTCGTTTTGTTTCGAGGGTTCTTCTTTTCCCTCTTTCTTTTAACAACTAGTTAAGATTCTGCGTTGATAATGAATGTTGATGCCGACTTACTCTATTTATCCTTGTTCTGAGACCTTCATTGACTCTCTTGGTCCTGTAAACATAAAACAACACACTTGTTTTGCCTAATTCTAAGAGAATTCAGTTCACACGTGATAAATAAATCCCTTTTAATGAAGCAAGTTTTTATCACACACTAACTTCTTATCAAACTGAACAAGCTTGTGATTGACCCAGATTAATCCCGACCACGTGAACATTTTGTATAGCAACTCCATTTCAGATATTGTTGCATTTAGAAGTTTGTTTAAAAGCAAGAGAACCATACATTGACTCATTCCATTCCCGACTTTGTTTTCCGTGACAGCCATCAGAACCTTACTCACGAGACATACGATCAAGGTCAAGAGTTAGAGGCTAGTCTTTCACACTAGCATGCCTTTATCACTGACAACTCAAGAGTGTGATAACATCAAATAGATTGGACAGCTGGAATTTCCTTTGGAGAGATATTTTGAGTAGTGGGTTCCCCTTTTTTTGTTTGTTTATATATAGATCAAAGACATCACTTAACTTCTCAATCAATGACCCGATTGCCACACCACTCACTTCCACGAATCAAGGATATCACTTGACTTCTCTATCAATGACTTGTGTGTCATATTGCCATTTTAGACATTGTGTAATGAGTATCACTTGACTTCTCAACTCATTGACACTTCCTCCCCTCAGCTCTTTGACCTCCCTTTCCTAACATTCGATGAAAACAACTGTATACTTGTCAATGACGGCATGATAGGCAGCTCTTTTCCTTTAAGTCGATCAGCCTTGATATCTGTCTGCTTTGCTCAGGTGTCTGCTACCTGTACATCAGAAGCAAGTCCTACACATCTCCCATACAATTTCAGCATTCACAAATCCCAATTAAAGTTCATAGTTCAACAAATCGAATAAATGATAAAGGTTTTGTAAATAAATCAGCTAGTTGATAATGAGTGTTCACATGGTCAAGTTTAACCAGTTTCTCCTCAATAAGCTCTCGAATAAAGTGATGGCGTGTATCAGTGTGTTTAGTTCGTGAGTATTGAACAGGATTTTTCATGATACTTATAGCACTGTGATTATCACAATAAACAAGTAGAGGTTCAGAAATGATATCGTAATCAGCAGACATTTGTTTCATCCAAAGCAGTTGCGTACAATAGCTTCCCAGTGCTATATACTCAGCTTTAGCCGTGGACAAGGATACACAGTTCTGTTTCTTGCTAAACCATGCTATCAGGTTGTTTCCCATGAAGAAACACCCACTGTTGGTACTCTTCCGATCATCCACACAACCTGCCCAATTAGCATCACAATATCCAATTAGACTCGTTGTTGTATCCTTGGTAAAGAAAATACCCAGATTTATTGTTCCACTAATATATTTCAGAATCCTTTTTGCTGCCTGAAAGTGACTCTCTTTAGGGTTCACTTGAAACCTTGCACAAACCCCGACTGAGAAACTGATATCTGGTTGACTTGCTGTTTGATACAGTAGCCCTCCAATCAGACTTGGAAACATTGTAGCATCCACTGATTTTCCGGATTCATCTTTAGACAGCTTGGTTGTCGTAGCCATCGGTGTCTTAGCTACTTTACTTGCTTCAATACCAAATTTTTAAATCAGATTCTTGGCATAAGTGCTCTGACTTACAAAGATTCCATCATCTGTTTGTTTCACTTGTAACCCTAGGAAGTAGGTTAATTCTCCACTCATGCTCATTTCAAACTCCTTGGTCATCACCCTGACAAACAAATCAGACATCTGTTGGCTAGTAGACCCAAAGACTATATCATCCACATAGATCTGGACTACAATGAAACCTTCATTGCTTTGAAATGTGAACAGGGTTTTGTCTACATTCCTCGAGTGTATCCGTTGTTAATTAGAAAGGTTGCTAACCGATCATACCATGCCCTTGGCACCTGTTTGAGTCCATACAGCTTGTTGTAATGTTTATAAACATGATCAAGATGCTTTGGATCCTCACACCCTTTAGGTGGTTCCACATAAACTTCTTCTTGAAGAATTTCGTTGAGAAATGCACTTTTTACATCCATCTGATATAACTTGAATTTCATTTTGCAGGCCATCCCTAGCAGAAATCTGATTGATTCCAGGCGCGCAACTGGTGCAAAGGTCTCTTCGAAGTCTACTCCTTCAACCTGTGAATATCCTTGAGCTACCAGTCTGGACTTGTTTCTTACAACATTCTNATCTTTGTCGATCTTATTCTTGAAGATCCATTTGGTTCCAACAACATTCACCTTCTCAGGTCTACTGACCAAGGTCCATACATTCAACCTTGTGAAATTTGACAACTCTTCTTGCATTGACGCAATCCAAAATTCATCTAGAAATGCTTTTTTATGTGATTTTGGTTCAATCTTTGAGACAAAACACTCGTATTCCACAGCTTCAACAAGTGTCTGTTTTTGAACCATGAATGCTTGTAATGCCATATTTCCTACCAGCTGCTTGAAGTTAATCTGTTTACCTCGGGTTATTCTCTCCCCCTGAATCTCGCCGATAACATCTATTGAGGAGTGATTCCGATGAACCTAGGGTGTGACACTCACTCCAAACTGATGATCAGACATAACATTTGATCCTGGATCCAACATCCCTTGAGAAGGAGTTACTGCACTGTCCATGTCCTTATTATCATCAACCTGTTGTGCAGGAAGACGGATCATTGATGCATCATCAAACACTACATTTATTGTTTCTTGAATAGTTGAGATACGTTTGTTAAATACTCGGAATATTGTGCTGGATCCTGAATATCCAAGAAACAGACCGTCATCACTTCTGGAATCAAACTTGCCCATATGATCTTTATCGGTGAGAATGTAACAGACACAGCCGAACACATGAAAATAATGAACTGACGGTGTCTTGCCTTTCGATAGCTCATATGACGTCTTGAAACTACCTTTGAGAACATACACACGATTGATTATGTAGCAAGCAATGTTAACATCCTCAGCCCAGAAAGTTTTTGGGACACCACTTCCAAGCAATATTGCACGAGCCATTTTTTGCAAAGTTCTGTTCTTCTGTTCCACAACTTCATTCTGTTGGGGAGTGCGTGGAGCAGAAAATTGATGAGCAATACCTTGTGTGGAGCAAAACTTTCGAAACATTTCATTTTCAAATTCACCACCATGATCACTGCGAATGTTCTTGATCCCTTGTCCTTCAGTCTTTAACTAAAGTGCCAAGATGCGAAAACTTCTAAACGATTCACTCTTTTCGCGAAGAAATCAAACCCATGTATAGCGACTAAAATCATCAACAAGAACCAGTATATATTTCTTCCCTGCCAAACTCTTAACCTGAATAGGACCCACAAGATCCATGTGTACCAACTCAAGAACATCTTTGGACCTAACATCCGGTACTGATTTATGTTGAGTTTTGACCTATTTTCCCATTCTACATGGTCCACATACAATGTCCTGATCTCGTTTAAGCTTCGGAAGTCCTCTGATTATTTCTTTTGATGTTAATTCAGCCATCGTCTTGAAATTCATATGACCTAACCTTTGATGCAAAATTTGAGTTTCACTTTCAGTCTTGGACATCAGGCATGATGTACCACGTACCCACATGTAACAGTCATTACCAGTCCTAACTCGTTTCAGATGTGTATTACCGCAAGTATCAACTGCTCGACAGTCGGTGCGTGTGAAAGTGACATTCAGACTAGTGTCACAAAGTTGATTGATGCTAATGAGATTAGCTTTCAAACCATCCACTAGAAATACATCTGTCAATTTAGAATCCATAGATTTTGCAGTTTGACCTTTGCCTCTTATTTTTCCTTTAGCTCCATCTCCGAACGTGACTTTCCCGGTAAGCACATCTTCAATATTCTGCAACGTACCTTCTTCTCCTGTCATATGTTTGGAGCATCCACTGTCAAAATACCACTTCCCACTCGACTGTTTGTACTCATTTTTCTCTGCTATGAAAGCCACTCTGTAGTACAAATCATGTTTCTTAACCCAGATCTGATGTGTTTTGTTCCCATTGAAGGTAAAACGCTGTTGTCGACGGAGTTTACGAACACGGGTACGAAATCTGTAATATTCCCGTTTCATGTATCCAGATGTACTGCAATACCAGCAGACAATGTGAAATTTCTTCTTTACTCCCTGATAAACAGGCTCTTGATTTTGCCATCCAAGCCCTAAGTGAAAATGTGTGTTCATATGCTTGGTACTCTGACTCCGTGCTACGTTCTCAGCTGATGGTTCTGGTCCGTCAGTTGATGCCTTAACAAATTCCACTTTCTTTGGTTCCACACCCTTGTAACCAAGACCTTGATTTATAGAACTTGTTCGTCCAACTGTTAACAGATAATCCAAATCCTATGTCCCTTTGGACAATATTTTAATCTGCTTTAGCTGCTCACTCAATCTGCTCTCGAGATGTATATTCTTCGACTGTGCCTCAGCTAGCTGACATGTAGTTTCTGTTAGTGCACCTTCTAGTCTTTGTTTTTCGCCGTGCAATGTCTTATTCTCCTCCTGTGATTTTTAGCAGAGACTTGATAACCAGATCCAGTTGATCTTCCGATGATATATCGACATCATCATCTGTGTCAGAGTCACTTTTGTCAGTGTCCTGTGCTGTGGAGGGTTGAGGACTCCTAGCAGATGCTTGCTCAGAGGTATGACTATTCGATTGATTTTCATCCTCATCTTCATCATTCATATCAACCATTCCAAAGTTGGACACAAAGTGATTTAAAATGTTGTCATCTTCATCAGTTTCACTTTTCGTATCATTCAGAGTAGTGATTGCTGCTTTGCCACTAAGTCTTGACACACACTCATTCTTTGTGTGACCAAAGCCTTTGCACTCATAACACTGTATGACCATTTTCCGTTTTATTGATGGACAGTCTGATTTAAAGTGACCAAATCCCTAACATTCAAGACACTGTTTATCATTCCGCGAGTTTTCTTTGTTAGAGGTTTGTCTACCCGATGTTTGATAATCCTTTCTCTGCCCTCGATCAGCTTTTCGAAGAAATCTTTTAACCAATAATCCCACTTTTTCTTCAAGATTTTCCAACACAACATCCTCTTGAGTTGGTTTTTCAGCTACAAGTGCGATACTCTTTTCTTTCGAGCCACTGTTCTTAGAAGCAAGTTGTAGTTCATGTGCCTGCATCATACCAACCACTTGATCAAACTTCATATCATCAGNAGAACGATGACCATGGAATTTAGTAGGCAAACACCGTAAGAATTTCTTGACCAGCTTCTTGTCCTTATATGTTTTGCCTAAGATCAGGGCCTCGTGTGATAAGGATGACAGTTTACTGCTGAAATCAGCCACTATTTCATCTTCCCCCATAGTCAGATTCTTAAATCGAGAGGCCAAGAGATCGATTCATGTTCTCTTCACACTTATTGTTCCTTCGAAACCAACCTCGAGAATATCCCAAGCTTCTTTTGCACTCTTGTAGCCCTGAACTCGTTTGAACTGATTTGGCTGTAACGAGTTGAAGATTGTTGAAATAGCCTTTGAGTTCCATTTTGCATATGATTTTTCATCAGCAGTCCATTGTTTTCTTGGTTTAGGAACAAGATTCCCTTCAGCATCCTTCATCATAAGATGTTCCCAACCCTCTTCTACAGCTAACCAGGCATCTGAGTCAATCCCTTGAATATGTTATGCCATTTGTACCTTCCAGTGTCCATAATTGTCTGGATCGAGTTTGAGTGTCTTTGCAACCACAACCATTTGTTGCTGTGAGTTGTCCATTGTGTCCGTAGGATCCTACACCTGTCAACAATAACAAACGTTAGGCAGCGCACCGCTCTGATACCAATTGAAAGAGACAAATCAAGCAACACAAATGATTGTTCAAACTGAGTTTTACGTTTTATTAGAAATATGTTTTTCTACAAAAGACTGATTTCTAATGGATCTATCAATCTAGATAAAGCCAAACAAAATTACTCTAAATCGATAACCTAACACCTCAAATCACAAGCTCTAGAAACTTAATCTCTAAATTCCCAAAGCTCGTTTTACACTTGAGATCCCTTTTATAGATTAAGAGCTCGGTGGATATCCTCCTACAAAACCACAATCTCCACAAAATTTTATCAACAAACTTTGATAAGATTTACACTTTGTTTTTTGAATTCAAACTCTAAATCTTCTTGAATCTTCTTTTCAATTAAATCCCTCATGTGATATCTTCAATCTCTCACGTGCTCCGTTTTGCCACTTCAATGCGGTTCTAAGCTCCAGTTGGGCTTAGTTCATTGAATAAAGACATTTATGATTTATTGAGTATTAGGTCGGATTGGGTTTGGTTAAGTTTTTTTTTCTGATTGGATTCGGGTTCGGTTTGGAAGAAATATGCGCATAGCTAGTCTAATTGTTTTTTTTTTGTTTTTTTTAATAGCTAATTCAATTGTTGAATACATTATTATTCCCTATATAAAACGGTATTAATATTAATATAAAAATTTGCATATTTATATTAAAAAATCAACAAAATTTATAAATAGACTACTCATCTACCATCCTCCATCCATATCAATTCAAATCGGCTTGCATAAGCAGAAGTGAAGCATTCAAAGCAGAATCTAACAAAATTCACTTTTAAGTTGATGCAGAAATGTATAGACACGAAATTCATTACAAATTGTACCAAATATCCATTGCCAATAATTTTCTTTCGACACGTGTGTGTATATTTCTATTACTTATTTATTTTGGTCTGAAAGCTTCATTTAGGATTTAAGTTAAAACATCGACAATATTTTGGGTTTTAGAAACAAGGGCTCATTTCCTAAGTAATCTGCTTTAGCATTAAAGTCTCGCCTAGCATACTTAAAGGAGATCGAAGAAAAGTTGAGAGATAGATCAAGGATGTCTTTGACAATGCCGTGTAATTCCTTGGATGAATCCTTGTGTCGAATCATGCTGATCAATTGGAGTGCATCAGAGTTGAAGATTATCTTCTGTATTCCAAGATCTAAAGCGTGATTCATGGCTAATTTAAGAGCCATACCTTCTGCTACAAGTGCAGATTTAGCTCAATGAGGACGAAGCTTACTCCGGTTGGTTTCAGTTTTGTTCCTTTTTATTGAATGATGCATCGTCTGCATTTGCTTAGTCGTTGTGTAACTGAGTCATCAGGATCAGACTTCCAAAGTTTTTGGATTAGCTCTCTAACTTCCTTGAGTCTGTTCAGACTTTTGTCATAGCGGAATAGGCCTTTTCTCTTGGAGCGTTTGTCAGAGATCAAATTTATTTTTTAAGTTGAAGAATATTCTGTACTATATTTAAAATTATACTATATTTTAAATTATAAAATATTTAGTGACTTCTTGATTATAAGTCTGAATTTTGGTCAAATTTATACTAATGAAAAACTACTGCCATACTTAATAACTTCCCAACTGTAATGCAAAGTTATATACATATCGGACAAAACTAAAGTAGGGTTTAGTAAGAATAATATAACAGCTTATTAAGAACTTCAAATCTGAAATTCATTATAACTTTTGTCTGCGAACAGACAACAACATAATAAGAAACACCAGAATATAGAAAAGACAGTAAATTTAAATACTCTAAAAACAAGCATTTTTTTCGAACATCATCTTATTTAATATTATCTCTCATCCGTTTTTATAATTTTGGAAACCATCCGCTCGTAGCTTCACCACACCGTCACTCATCACCTCACGCTGCATCCAAACACAAAATTACCATAAATAACAAACATAAGAGTTAAAAGTCAGGTCTTGTCAATCTAATTATTTTAATAAAAGATATAATTATTTTGATAAAAGATAAAATAACTTAGGGATTATAATGAACATACGCGTTGCAGTTAGTGCTGGTGCTGATTTTGTAAGGAATATTGACTCCACAAGCTCCAGGGATTCCAGAGGCACGACCAGCATTAAAACCAGCACCAAGGCTTCTAGCAGCATTTTGAAGGCAACGGCAAGCTTGTTGACGGTCTGGAGTTGTACGGGCCATGCCGTTAAGGGTTCTAACACCGTTACAGCAAGCTGGGGGAATGAAACCACCTTGGGTCAAGTAACCTATGCAAGGTGCCAAGTTAGAGGTAACAGAGCCACAACTTATAGCTGCGTTAGCTGTGATTGGACCAGCCACAATCATGCAGGCCAAGACCAAGCATGCCAACTTCATTACATTAGCCATTTTGGTTACTTTGTGTTTTTGTTTTGTTTGTAAGTTTAGATGATGAATGGATGATGAAGATAGTTGAGGGAGTGAGTGTTTATATAGAGAAGGGAAACTATTGTGTGCATATGTTATGAATTGTGAATGTGATAGACTTTAGAGGAAATGAGTAGTTGGTTGTTGTTGCTCTCATTTAATGTTGAGGTTCCTAAATTATGTAGGACCTCTTTTCTAATTCGTTTGACATTTTAACCCAACTCTATATATAATTTAATTCAACATGCATGCATATTATTACCAAACATACTCCCTTTTTTAATTATCATTGTTTTTTTCAATTACTTTTGTAACAAAAAAAATTATTTGTCTTTCTGCATAGTTTGTGTCAAACAAAATCTTTAGCCAATTTTTTTTGTTAATAATTAGATTAACACCTGATAAGTAGCCTAAAATACACTTCAAACTTTTTTTAATTTACCATATATAATGGGAAAGGAATAAATTTATTCTCTGATACCAAAATTATTAGCGAAATCATCATAATCACAAGAATAAAAAAAACTCGTCACCTATAAATGTTTTTAGTGGAGAAAATACAAGTTTTTATATAAAATCGGAGAATTAATCAGGTTTCCGTATATAATTATGTCAGTTGTAAAAAAAAAAATTTTATTAGATAATATCAGTAAATATAGATCTCGAATGGTAATTGTTTTTGTTGCTTTGAATAAAAGCAAAATTTTTTGTAAGAGATTTAAATTAAACCAATCATACTTCAGATTCAAAAATAAACTAGAGTATAATTGCTTTAATTTAAATATCTTACAAAAAAAATTATTTTTCAAAGCAAACAAAGTAATTTCAAATCGGGCCATAATCTCTACGATATAAGTTGTCTCACATTCGCAAAGAAAAAAAAAATCAACAAAGAGTATTTATCAAATGGATTGAATGTTCAACCTAACAACCTCAAATAAAAGCCACCAACATGAGGTTTAAATTTTAATGAACAAACAAATGGGATCTAAATATAGATATTTTTATTTTTTTCTATGATATCTCTAATTTAATAATGAAAAACCCCCCGTAATATTTCGTATATGTAAAATTGAAATTAAATTAAGAAAAAACTGTAAAAAAATATATAAATTTAAGAAGAAATGCTCCATAAACCCCGTGAGGATAAAACGTCGGTTAGTGACGGTCCACACCGTAGAGGGCATGTAGATGGTTCGTCGTTATGTGGAAAAAATTGACTGATACACCCAAAAATATTGAATGCACCACACATGGGTTGGATGTAGCATTGTCGCCTTCCTCATTTCTGCAATTATTGCATTTGCTTTTTTCTAGTCTTGTTTCGGTATTACTATGTGTTTTACTACCTATACTACATTTCACTAGATTTTCAATGACGTTTAATTTTAGTTTTTTTCAAGGAAAAATTACACTTTGTTTGAAAAGGAAAACTAGTGTCCACAGATTTTAAGAATTTTCCTAGATGGCTAGATTAACTTTTATAAATACCAAAAAAAAACTAATAACTGAAATGACAAAATGTAATCTATAATTCAAATTCTTTTTTTTTTCAACACTGGACTACAACTGGCTGGACCATTAGCAAGTTCTTATATAATTTAGGCGATGATATTTAATCTATGAGTGTGTGATAGAGTAAATTTATCAGTGCCACTAGACTAAAGTCACTTCACAATTCAAATTCTTCTAAAAGTTAAATTTATTATGCAATCTTTATAAATTTTACGGTAAAAACTATAGTAATAAACATTTAGTCATACCAAAATTATTTTGACGAAGAAAGTTTTATTATTTTAACAAAATATTTCGGTTAAAACATACCTTTTGTTTTTTTGTCAACCTTACTATAATTAGATCGACAAGACTCGATTCATAGCTAAAAACCCATAACCTAAAATCTCTTTTATTCCTTCTTGTATCTAGGAAGACTCAAACCCGGATGCCCGATAATTTGTAAAGTGGCCACTACCACTAGACCACATATCATTTGGCTACCTTTTAGTTTTCTATAGTTAATATTTTAGGTTTTTCATACATATTAGAAAATTATTAATTATTGTATTTTTTAAAATAAAATGTATTTTATCATAAGTTTCTAAATAATCTAACCAATCATAAATTATTTTGCAGAATTCAAAGAATTAAAAATACTAAAAGTACAACGTAGAATTATTAAAATATTAACTAAAATGAAATAAAAAAGTTGCTAAAATTTCAATTAAAAAACTGAGGGAATAGATAAATAGCACAAAAAATTTTAAAGTTAACTATTTCTAGTAGTTAGACAAAAAAAGTTACTGTAGTTTTATCTTTGGGAGAGTTACTTAAATAGAACACATGTTAATAAAAATGTTTAGATCGATATAAATTAATTTTTAATTACTATTATGTTTTCCATACCCAAAGTACTCTTATAAGTATTTGATAACAAAAACGTAATTACAAGAATGCCATTATTATTTTTTTTCACGTCAGCAAAAAATCATATGTGGCAACAAAACTGCCTACGTGTATTAATGAAACTTGGCCTGAGATTTTTTTGGTGTAGTTATGGCTGAGTTACATGATGAAGGCTGAGTTTATAAATCAGCTGACTTATGATTTGGTAGACTGATTTTACCATTTAAATCAGCTGAATGTACTGGCTGACTTACACAACCCTCAGCTCATTTATGAAATTTTGGCTGATTTATATACATTAGACATGACTTACTTTAACTCCAACGGCTGATTCATCAAAACTTTGGCTAAATTTTTTTATGATGCGGCTGACTTAATTTTTGGAACGACTGAATTATCAGCATTCGATTGATTTATGTGGCTGATTTATTAACATACGGTTGAGTTAATTGATCTTTTG
>OVBA01000086.1:18644-106119 GCA_900406435.1 Lepidium aucheri | reverse complement strand
AATATTTATGTATTTTCAAGTCATTTTCGGAATTAAAAAAAAGAAAAAAAAGAAAATTAATGGCATGATTGAAATTATGTAGATCCACAAGGTTATTTTAGTAAAAATTGTGGAGAGAGAAAAATGGGGGTCAATTTTGCAATTGACCCCAAGAATTGAGTTATTTTTGAAAGAAGCCCTTTATTATAATAGAGATATTATTATCATAATTATTGAATTATTATCATAATTCAACCAATTAATATCAATCTTAATTAACTTATTTGTTAAAATAATTATAACTAAAAAAATCAAATTAAAGTTCAAAAATACAATAATCAAACTAAGGTTCAAAAAAGTGACCAGGTCAAATCAAAATCTCTATTCACGAAGTAAAAAAAACTATTGCTACAAAGAGATAAAGATAAGATCAAATCATGTGACAAATTATCTAAACAAATGTTATTCAGATAAATTAATTAGTTAAAATAAATTGACCATTCAAAACAAATCTAAAATTTAAAATCTCTATTATTTGATAACAAAGATATGAAAAATCTTATTGTTACGGTTTTATTATAATAGAGATATAAGTTAAAAATCATTTTATATTATAATTTAAACAAATTATTAATAATATGTGTATAAAGATATTAATAAGAATTAGTTAAAGTATTTTGTAAAATACTATCAAGAGATAAGTTTTTTAATTATTATAAAATATATGAATCTATTAACGTTACAATTTTATTACATATGGAGATTTGGATTAGAAATATCTCATTACTATATATTTTTGGTGTTTTTTATTGCGTTGACCAATAATATTTAAATTAAGGTTCTTATAAAAATTCAAAAAAAATTTATTTGTTAAAACAAACAAATTCATATTAAGGTTCTTATCAAAATCTCAACAAATTTTTTTTAAAAACCAACGAAAATCAAATCTTAATTGGTTTTTTTTTAACCAACAAAAATTAAATTTTAATTGGTCTTTCTAAACCAACCAAAATCAAATCTTAATTAGTTAAAATTTTATTTTTAACAAAAAAAATTCAAATCTTAATTGGCTAGCGATTCAGAAGAAAAAAATTTGCTTTGCGATTCTTTTTAAAACCAACGGCAATCAAATCTTAAACGGTTAATTTTTTTAATTGTATGTTTTTATTGAAATCGAATCAAAAGAAATAATTAGTTTTTAAAAATAATCTTATCTAAACAAAAAAGATAAATTAATGAGTTTAAACAAATTGACCTATCAAAACAAATCAAGATATTTGAAATATTTATTATATTATTACAAAGATACAAAAAATCTTATTGCAACGGTTTTATTATAATAGAGATATTAATTAATTAGAAAATATTTTAAACTATTATAAAAGCATTCACATGAATATATTATTAATAACATACCTTAAAATCACAAAGAATCATATCAATCGTTTGAACATATTTTTTGGTATATACCTTTGAGAGGTTTAGAATTTTGACTTTAATCCTCCAAGTTTGTTTGCTAGGTTTCAACGAAGAAATTTCGAAGAAAGACATGATGAAGAAACAATAATCGAGAGAAAAGGTGTGCTAATTTTATTGGTATTATTAAATTTGTCCGGGGATGTCTTTTATATACACTTTGATTAAATTTATATTCTATTAGGATTATGAATATCTTTTGTATAATTTTCCCTAGATATAAAGTATTTAGTTAATTATTGAATTAATGTTCTTATCATAATTAACAAAAAAATGGAATCTGTTTAATTAAGGATCTTATCATAATCTTAACAAAATTATTTTCTTGTAAAAACTTAGAAAAAATGTGGCTGATTTAAAATTCGACCAATCAAATCAAATTAATAAAAATTTATTGCCACAAAAAAAGACAAAAATACAACTGAATCATGTGACAAATTATCTAAACAAATTTTATTTAAACGAATTAATTATCTAATACAAATCAACTAATCAAAGATTTTAAATTTCTATTATATTATTATAAATTATATGGATAATTCAACACTACAGTTTTATTATAATAAAGATTAAAAAATATTTTAATTATTATAAAATATACAAATAAATAAAATATTAAGACCATACCTTAGAATCACAAACAATCATAACAATGGTTTGACCAAACTCTTTAGTATATACTTTCTAGAGCCTTAAAACCTTAACTTTAATTCTCAAGTTTTCTTTGCAAGGTTTCAATAAAGAAATTTTTAAGAAAGACATGATTAAAAGAATCAAAAATCAAGGAGAAAAAGACTTGTCGTTGTGAGAAAAAAAATCTGAAACGTTTGAGAATTGTGATAATTATCCTAGGATGGTTCTTAAATAGATCTTGTTTATTAGTTTTCCTATTAGAATTAGGAGGATTGTTTTTAATAGATATCGTTTAGGATTAGGAATATAATTATTTAAGATATTAAAATTGTAATAGAATAATTTCAAAGATAATGTTAAAGTAGGCGAGATAATCACAAAGTAGGCGAGATGTGATTATAATAATCTGAATACAATTAATTAATTAATAATATTCAATCTAGATAATAATAATTAATTAGTTAGTTATGGAATCTTATCAAAATATAATTGTGTGACAAATATTATGTGATAATTTTTCCTAGTAACAATACAATATAGTTCAAAACAGACAATATAACACGGTATTTAAGTTAATGTTATGCTTTTATTATATAAAAAATTTTAAAAACTAAAAAAAATCGAAAATCGAAAGAATCGATCTGAACGGAATTGAATACCCAACACTTGTTGTCAAGTCCAATAACTCGAGGAAAAAGTCAAGAGCGTGGAGTTGACTTTGTCTGATATCGAAGTTAATAAAGGGAATTACACCAATTATGCGGCTGCAGCTAAGTCTCTTCCGATAAGGAAAAGTTTTTTTGTCATGCTTCTACTCAATCTTAAAACACTAACTATGTTTTCTAGTGGGAAGGTCTCATTCAAATTTCCGGTCAATCAACGATTTAGAGTAAACTTTGAATACCAAGTATTTAATAATCTGCATAATACATTTTCAAAAAAAAACAAATAAATAAAAAAAAAACCAACAAACATCTTTTGCTCGAAACATTAAACGCACAGGACCACAAGTCATTGAACCGGACCTGAATACAAACTTAAAATTGCAATTACGATCACATTCGTCACCCCATCAGTTTGTCATTAATTTGAGTTTGTTCTATCTGATAATTACGTATGTATATAAAATGTTCCAAAAATGGGTGACGCTGGACCGTCCATCGTTGATATCTTTAATGCGTATAATCTGTATCTAGTCGCAACTTATATCCAACTAATTTACATATTTATTAGTATGTCCCCAAGTAATACACTTCAAATTGCGATTAAAGAAGCAATATCTTGTACGTATGCATACATTAATTAAAGAATCTCTTTTTTGGTTAAAATAGAATAATAAGAGTCTTATCGAATACAAAAATGAAAATTTCAATAAAATGTCAGTATTCGAATCTCATATGCATAATGCGCATTAACTAATCGATTAAATAAGAATCAGTTGATCTATTGGAATACAATTGTGCTCCTTTTAGTATAACATGAGAAGATAAATCAAGTTGAGTTAGTTTAGTAGTTGCTTACTCATTCCGGTTTCTTTTCTTTGCTAGGATTCAAGTCTTTCTACCACAAAAACATCTCTAGATTGAAATTCCTTCACCATGTTGTGTAGGATATTTAAGAGATTTTACATGAATTTTCTGTAGCCAAACATCTTTAGCCACCCGCATAAATATTAGAACAACCTGGATTTCTATAGACCACATTGATTAGTTTAGATTTTTTTTTTAACATTAGATCACAACTGGCCGACCTATTAACTAAGTTTATGCATAATGCGGATAGCAAAATTCGATCCGTAGACATATAAGTACGCCTGGTTTTAGTGGACTTACCACCTGCCACCAGACTAAAGACCACTTGCGATTAGTTTAGATTTAAATTTGATTGATTATTAATATATATTTAAGAAATAATGCTATGAGTTAATTGATACAATTATGTTTAGTACTAGGATATACTTAGTTCGTTACACAAAGTTTGATTTTCTGACATTTTTCTTGTTCTAGAAAAATTGATTTTCTATATTATATATATATATATAGTTTTTGGTTTTCAATTTTATTATATCTATCTTTTTTTTTTACGAAAATAAATTTTTATTATCGGTCCAAAAGTGAAATACGTTAATATTAGCTTAAGGATCAGACCATGAACTAAGACTTGTAACACCAACTAGACCGGACTAATCTAGTTAATAAGATCCAAAAGACATTAGCAGTAGAAGAAGAAAGACTAAAGATCATTAGACTAAATGGTTCATACTTAATCAAAATAGTTAAAAGTAAAACGATATAAGGAACTAAACTTGTTCATCACGGAATTAGAATGATTTTGGTGCCTTGTGTGACGGTTCACCCTCAAAATCTGGGTATCTCTTTCTCTTTGTCTCCCGATTGATGAAGACTTGAACCTCCTGTTGATCCATCGAAGTGGCGAGATCGAGTTCAAATGTTGCAGAGAAGTTTTCAAAGTCATCGTTATTAAGCTTTAATTCTCTTATGGTGTTAGATAGGGAAGTGAAACCATTAATTCTGTCTGCAATCTCGTGACTTATGTAAGTAGCAGTTGGGATGTGTGTTGATAAGAGTCCACATTCTTCTTCCATAGATTGAAACTCCATTCTAAAGTTCGCTGCAGAGGAGTTTTCCTGTGGATTAACATTTTCTGATGGGTCAACTAGGTAGTCCGCAGGGAGAGAAATATAATTGCACATGCCCACGTCGTGTGTTAACTTCTAATAATTGAGACAGAAGTTTGTGATTCTTTCATAGTAGAAGAAGACGTGAAAGTGATCACCATTTTCAGAGCGGACTGGTTTGAAGAATTTGAACTTGTCAAACGGATTGATGTTGATTCTAGCGCGTATCATTGTGGCTCTTGTGATCGAATTTTCTCTTAGATCGACTTCAACCACCTCACCGAGAGACCTAGCTATCAGGCGAGTTGCCATTGGAGAGGCATATTGGAGTGGGAAATCATGAATCTGGTCCCAAGTGGGTAAGGTTGCGAAGAAATCTCTCTGTACTGGTACTTGCCAATGTTTGATAAGAACGAACCAACCATTATACGAAATAGGTTGTCTTCGAAGGACAAAGATTAGATCCATCTCTGATGAGAAAAGAAATTGAATATAGTTGTGATCACTAATCCTACCATACACCCTCATCTTCATATGCCAGTGTCTGGGAAGATCATGCACCATCTCAATCAAATTCTGCTCTGAGTAGTTGAGTGGTCTTGCTATCAGACTTAAGTGGTTGTTCTCTGTTGAGTTGTAGTATGAGTAGAACGGGATGTAGATTTCATCGTCCTTGCGCCCCATACAAAACTGCTATAACCGACCAAAAGTTATCAACCATTGTTGTTCAAGAGCAAAGTTACTTATGAGAGAATCTAGTAGGTAATCTGAAAGGTTGTGCGAGAACAGAGGAAGAACAGAGTGACTTTTAAACCCAAAGTAGCAGTGGGACATAGTCATAGCTACTTGCCACTTGGTATCAGACGTGTAATCGTGAAGAGAGAGAGGTTGTAGATTACCCAATGCATGTTCTACTGGTGTTGCAAGCACCACCATTGGGATATGTTGAAATCTTTTTGGAGGATTTGGAAGATTTGGAGTCCTCAAATTGTATTGGTTGGCTTAGGGGGAGAAAACACGTAGTGCGAAAATTAGAGGATGAATGAAAATTAATGTAAAGTAGATAATGATTACATCTAATTTATCTAGTTTTGAGACTTAAACATAGGTGGTTGCATGAGGGAAGAAAGAAGAATGGGAGAGATATGATGAAGAGTTAGGTTAACAAGATAGGCAAATAATGATTATATATTAAATGGGTTTGATGATTGGCTTTAAGTGTAAGTGGAACTTAAGGCCCATTTCTGCCTTAATTGCCAATCATTAGCAAGACGAGAGTTTATAATGGAGGAGATATGGTAGTAGTGGGGATGCCATACTAATCAGTTGGGTAAGGGTAACATGGAATGTTTAAGAGTAATAGTTATATATATATACTCTGAATAGAGCTTATTGGAAGTTATTAGAAGTTATCCAACCTGGAATTTATGAGCCAATATAATTATGGAACCGATTGTCTTTGATGACGCTATTCTCTATTCTGTATGTCCATGTATCTCGTTCATGTGGTATCATTCTTAAACTGATTATGTTTGTCTGGTGTATAAGCTTCTGGATTATCCTGAGTTGATAACTAAATCTGGGCCATTATAAAGGTGAAGAGATCACTTGATAAAGTGACCAATTATCCATCATGATCAAGATTGGAAAATAGTTGAGATCATAGACGCTTTGTAATAACCAAATTAGATCTTGGAGCTCAACGTGAAATTTCACACCCATATGATGTAAGGTGTGTCGGGCATGGAGGCAGTGACTATTCTCAGTATTTTTAATGATCCATGCTCCACCATGGAGATGAGAATTCCTGTTGTATGCCACCGACCACGAAGCTATATATTTTGTTCATGACTGTGGTGTTTCTATCATGGCTCTGGCTTGCCTTGATCCATAAGGTAGAGTTGGCATAGAAGTGATTCTTACTTTAAACCACATATTAGCTTCTAATAAACACCTTAGCAACTCCTCTTAGATCAGCGTTGAACATTTTGGAAAATAGTGTTATTTCAATTTTTCCAAATGAACCAGAGAATCCAGGGAAAGGTGTTTCGAATCTCTTGAGGAATCTGGATGTTTTTACTAACATTTACTAGGTGATTAAAATTACCATAGAGTGCTGTGTTGTGGAAGCCTTGTACTGGTTGAGGAAAATTTGTGAGTCTCCATATCTGCTTTGCCGGAGGCAGTGAAACAACATGTGGTTGATCGTTCCCGGCTTGATTTCACAAATTTTGTAGTCTGGATTCAACCTTATTGAGCATTGGGCCAAAAGGTGATTAATTGGCAGGGCTTTTGATAATGCTTTCCAGATAAAAAATTTTATCTTATTTGGTGCACCTATTTTCCATATCTTAGACCTAAGAACATCTTGATAATCTGGCACTACAACCATCCTCAAAGATCCAATTTGCTGAGGTTGCTACACAGCCAATATCCACTCTTAACTAAATATACTCCTGATATATTGAAACTCCAAATCCAATCATCGTTAGCATTTGAATCTGATGTAATTGCCATGATTCATTTTATTTCAGAGTGGTGAAAAGTGTCATTTACTATGTCCAGATCCCATTCTATTTGGTTGAGGAGGTCCGATACTCAAAGATCTACATTGAAAGACGTCTCTCTGCTAATCGGTGGTCGTGGTTGTTAATCCATAATCCAATTTGATGACCAAACATATGTGTTCAACCCATTTCCAATTTGTCTTATTATACCTTTAGATAATAACCTCTTGCCTTTTTGTATGTTTATCCCTCCATAAGAAGGTCTAATTCCCAATGAACTGTCCAGAAATGGTGATGTCTGAAAATATATCGATTTGTAAACTCTCGCAAACAAAGAGGTGGAATGATGGAGAAGCCACCAAGCCTATTTAGCCAGCAGGGCCATATTAAAATTCTCAAAATCACGGAATCCCAAACCCCCTTGCCCTTTAGGTTTTATCATCCTTTTCCAAGAAACCCAAGGAATCTTATGATGTACTGGGTCAGTATTCCACCAGTAGGACCTTATGACATTCGTGAGCTTTTTACAGTGAGTCTTAGTGAGCTAAAAGCACGATATTGTATATATGGGTAATGATATTGCAATAGTTTTTAATTATGATTTCTTTACCACCTGTTGGTAGAATCTATGCAAACCAACTATCAGTCTTCTTTTTTAGTGTATCCGTAATAAAACTGAGGAGCTGTGTTCTGGACCCTTTAAATAGGTCTGGTAATCCTAAAATATTTCTCCATACACCCTCTGGAATGAATATTCAATATGCTGCGGATCTGGCTCTGAATGTTGTCATGAATGTGACCAAATGTGATTGCCGATTTTGAAAAATTGATAATTTAGCCTGAAACCTCTGAATATTCATCAAGACAATTTCGGAGTATTGTAGCTTCTTGTGTAGTTGTTTTGCATACAAAAAGACTATCATTGACATAAAATAAGTGATTGATAATTAGGCCAGTATTATGAAATTGGATCTCACAGAGAGTACCTTTTGTCTGCAGATAATTCATTTTACCAATTAGGGTTTCTGTACAAAGAATGTACAGATAAGGGGAAACTGGATCGCCTTGTCTGATTCCTCGTTTTGGATGAATTAAGCCATGAGCCTGCCCATTGACCAGGATCGAGTATGAGAGAGAGGTGACACATGACATTATCAGTTTGATGCATCTGCTATCAAAACCTAGCTTGATTAAAACTTAATCGGTCGTACGCTTTTGAGATGTCTGTTTTAACCATCATGAATTCTTTTTTACCCTTTTTGTTTGTCGTGATGTGGTGAGTTAACTCATGTGCAATCAGTAAATCATCTGTGATGAGTTTACCAGGTGTAAAGGCTCCTTGTGTCTCCGAAATAATGTCTTGTAACAACGGCTGAAGTTTACATGTTATGATCTTTGATATTATTTTGTACAACATCGAGTAGAGACTAATAGGTCAGAAATCCTTCATATGTTCTGGTGATTCTAATTTTGGAATCAAACATATGTATGTGTAATTCCATTCAGGAGAGACTATTCCAGTATGGAATACATCCTGGATTTCTGCAATGAGCTAGGGGCGACTAGGTCCCAATAGTTCCAGAAGAACCTTTCTGTTATACCATCTGGGCCTGGTGCACTATCAGGACGAATATTGAACACTGCGTCTTTTATTTCCTCAGGTGAAAAAGTATCGAGTATAATGGAATCCATTCGTTCCGTGACTTTAGGCTGAACATAATGGGTAATATTGTTAATGTTGGCCGGATTTGAGGATTGGAAAAGTTCATGAAAATACCGAGTCGCGATAGAACCTTTTGAGCCTCTAAAAATTGTCTATATCCCAAAGAGTCATGAAGACATTGGATATGGTTTTATTTCGTTGTTTGTTCACACAATTATGGAAGAATTTGGTGTTCTCGTCCCTTATCTTAGTCATTTCTCTCTTGATTTCTGTTTCCAGAAGTCCTCTTCCGCATAAACCTGGTGCAATAATTATTCCTTGATTCTTTGCATGAGATCAAAATTTGAAGAAAGTTTGGTAACCTCATGTTGTAATTTCCTTTTGAGTAAGTCTATTCACAGCGATGAGTTGACTTGCTTGCTTTTACAATGTTAATTAATATATCTTATTTTTTGCAAATTTAATTAAATACATGTATGTATATTGGAGAGAAAGTGGGAGGAGAATGCATGAGGTTTCGAGGAGTCCATCAGAGTCTTTCTGCATTTCATTCAGAGATCAAAGCAGTTCTTGGGTGATGGAATCTCTCCTGGCACTTCATATCACGGAGGTGGAGATATGGACAGATTGTGAGACGATTTTGCAGATAATTAATTGTCTACAGGAGTTGCCAGCTTTCCTACCCTACTAAGAGGAGTTTTCTAGGCTCAGTTCTTTCTTTCTCTATCTCTCTTTCATTATCCCAAAACAAATAAATCATAAAGCTGACACCCTCGCTTATCATGCAAGAAGAAATGCTTATATTTTATTGTTGTAACTCTTTGCTTTTGTAATTTGCTTATATTATATACGTCGTTTGACAAAAAAAAATATAGAGTAAAGAAAAAAGAAAAAATATTAAGAATTAATAATTTTTTAAGATATGTGTATTATTCAGAAAAATCACACTTTATGTAACAGAAATAGTAATTATATATTGCAAAATTAAGTTCTTATGTTTTCTAATAGCTGTCGAAACATATATATATATATATATATATATATATATTTGATCATTATCCCAACATTTTAATTTATTTTTCTTTTGGAAAAGAAAGAAAAACAATTGTACTTGTGGGCATTAATTACATAAGACACAGAAAAAGAGGGACCGAGAGATGGAAATAGAGTACACACACGAGATTCCATATATTTGATGTTCTATATTTCGTACGTTACTGTCTGCATATAGATAATGTGTACCATATCTACATAACGGACCATTAATTATTGGAACATTTGCCTCAGAAAGCAAAGTACTTCCTACTTCATCCTAACTCTATGCTTATGTATGTTAGTGTATAGACCGGTACACAAATTAAATATATGTGTAGACACATGGGCTATAGTTAGTAATTTCACAATTATTTCCATTTCAAAAGCAAAGTACTCTTTTTCATTATATATACACATTATTTTATTCTTTAACAATGGTATTAACAAGATGTGATTCATAACTTAAATCTCATTTACTAAAACAAGTTTTTAGTTTATCTCCGGTTGTTGAACAAAACAAAAAATGTCTAGTTCAAATAGTGATAATGGTCAATCCTTAATATCAAAACTAATATCTAAACCACCGTTTGAAGAGTTGAGGTACACATAACATTATGTCATTATGATATCATTTTATAATAGATTATTATATTTTTGGTGAAAAGGAAAGGTTTCGACTCTATATAGCCAAAGAAGAGCGTCATGAGTTCATAAGGTATTATCATTTGAAAAGACAAAATGGAGGGTTTAATGGTAGAGGTGATCAAGACCGTTTGGTGGGTAGTCGTAATTGGAGTGTTAGGTATAGGGATTCGTGTGTACGGTAAAGTGATGGCGGAGCAATGGAGGGTACGGAGGAAGCTGGCGATGCAAGGTATCAAGGGTCCTCCGTCGTCGCTGTTTCGTGGAAATGTTCCGGAGATGCAAAAAATTCAATCAGAAACATTGCTTAAGTCTAAATACTACTCCGGAGATAGTATCGTTGGCCATGACTACACTTCTTCTCTCTTTCCCTATCTTGACCATTGGCGAAAACAATATGGTATGCTCTTTATCTTTACAATACAATTGTTCTCTTATTATATGAAGAGTTCGAATCTATATAAGAACATCAACAAAAACTAAAATCACGGTTTTGAATCATGAATGTAAAAATCATTGATTAGTCCGTTTTGATTAGCTAGCCTATTCTGCAAAAGTCTATATGTGTATGTACTTTTGTATATATATAAACGTATTTGTATATATATCACACATAATCATGATTTGACTGAAAATCAATTCGTAATGATTAAAGTGATACATATTATATATTAGATTAGAATGATTTAAATTTCCGATTCCAATGTTGAACTTTAATAACAATCTAAGATTGACAACTAAGGACGCAGAAGTTGAAAATTATGAAAAGCTGTCTTTTTCATTTGTTTATGCCAATATGTTTATGTGATCAGGTCTACTTGCTCAAAAGCTAGCATCTTTTATTTTATATATATGGTTCATTGTAATTATAAAATAATAATTTGTTAGATACAAAAGTAGCTGTCCCTTCAGTAGCATGCGTGGATCCATAATAGTTAAATCACATGATAATTAAAATCAATCGAGAGGAAACGAAGTTTTCGATTCTCACCGCTTTATTTATGCCCACTTATCTCATATCTAATTTATAAATTTTCCGCATTTAATGAATAGTATTTATTATGTATAAATTATTTATTAATAGCAACGATGTTAATTGATTCTGTATATTATATATTGATATAAAATGGAATTGATAATGAAGGAAGGGTGTACACGTACTCGACGGGGATGAAGCAACACTTGTACTTGAACCACCCGGAATTGGTGAAAGAGCTTAACCAAGCCAACACTCTTAACCTTGGCAAAGTCTCTTACGTCACCAGACGCCTTAAATCCATTCTAGGCCGTGGCGTCATCACTTCTAATGGGCCTCATTGGGCCCATCAACGCCGCATCATCGCCCCTGAGTTTTTCCTTGACAAAGTCAAGAGTATGGTTGGTTTGATGGTTGAATCAGCGATGCCAATGTTAAGCCAATGGGAAGAGATGGTGAAAAATGGAGAAATGGTGTGTGACATAAGAGTGGACGAAGATCTAAGAGCTGTCTCAGCTGATGTCATCTCTAGAGCTTGCTTTGGGAGCTCTTTCTCCAAAGGCAAAGAGATCTTCTCTAAGCTTAGATGCCTTCAAAAAGCCATCACTCACAACAACTTCCTCTTCAGCCTCAATGGTTTCACGTAAGTATAGTTTAGAGTCCTTTATATTTGTTACTAGTTAAGGGAATGTATGTAATGTTGTTGAGTATTATGGTTGCAAGTGATGTTGTGTTCGGGACAAAGAAGCATGAAAACGGGAAGATTGATGAGCTGGAGAAGCATGTGGAGTCGTTAATATGGGAAACAGTTAAAGAGAGAGAAAGAGAATGTGGGGGATATCATCAAAAGGATCTAATGCAGTTGATACTAGAAGGAGCAATGAGTAGTTGCGATGGTGGCTTGGAGGACAAGACATCATCTTATAGAAGTTTCGTGGTGGACAACTGCAAGAGCATCTACTTTGCCGGCCATGAGACAACTGCAATTGCTGTCTCTTGGTGTCTTATGCTGCTTGCTCTCAATCCTTCTTGGCAAACTCGGATCCGTGATGAAGTCTTTAGTTTCTGCAAGAACGCTATTCCTGATGCAGAATCTATCTCCAACCTCAAAACGGTACTTCTAATACTTATATACGAATCAATCCAGTTATTGTCAATTCGTGTTGAGTTGGAAACTCCTTCTTTACATCTACAGCTCAGAACTTACCATCTCTTGAATATGAATATAGGTGACAATGGTTATCCAGGAGACGTTGAGGCTATACCCACCAGCAGCATTCGTGTCAAGAGAAGCCCTTGCGGAAACTAAACTCGGAAACCTGGTGGTGCCGAAGGGAGTGTGTATCTGGACATTGATTCCTACATTGCACAGAGATCCTGAGATATGGGGAACTGACGCAAATGAATTTAAGCCAGAAAGATTCAGAGAAGGAGTCTCTAAAGCCTGCAAATACCCTCAGTGCTTTGTCCCATTTGGCTTAGGGACAAGGTTGTGTTTAGGAAAAAACTTTGGTATGATGGAGCTCAAAGTTCTTGTGTCACTTATTGTGTCAAGGTTCACTTTTACTCTCTCTCCCACGTATCAACACTCTCCCGTGTTCAGGATGCTTGTAGAGCCTCAACATGGTGTTGTTATTAGGGTTATGAAACGATAATATCATATAGATTATGATTTCACTTTCTACTCCTAAATCTCTTATTACAATTTTTTTTGTCTTTTAATTATCTTATTACAATAGTAATAGTGTGTTAATTTTTTGTATATAAAGGTTTGTTGACTAAATTTATGGAATGAAATAGAAATATTTGGATGGGTAGCAAAGAAGGTTTTGGTATTTAGTGGAGGATTTCTTAGGGATATGAATTAAGATTTTCTTATTTATCTATTATTATAATTAAAAGTAACAATATAAAATTAAGATTAAATAAAAAGTAAAAGAGAGAAAAATTACAATATGCCAAGAAATATGTGGTCTAGTCGGCTTGCCTCTAATTTAGTTATGCATCATGTGGTGAGTTGGAATCTCATCCAGCTCCAATTGGAGAACTTAGGCTATAGATCAGGTCTTGTAGATCTAATAATTACTTTTTAGAAAAAAATTCTATCTATGAGGGTGATTTCCAGCAATTTTTAAATCGATTAACGTTGAGGACCTCCTATGCTTTTTTAACATTTTTTCATTATCTTGGATATGTACTATGTTCTATGGATTTTAATTTACTGGTTTTTGATTTTGCTTTGCACTTGATTTTCTCACTGCCCATTATAAATTCGATTGGTTGGGGTCTATCTTGTTTATCTATTCAAACTGTAATGATTTATATCCCATTTTTCTGAGAATAATTATAATTTCACATGTTGCAAGTTTAGAAGGTCCTATCTTAGAATGCCTCAAGTTCTCTTCCTCGAAAACTGAAGATAAAGATTCTGCATTTTGACTAATCTCACTTGGTGTCAAGATGCTCTAAGGTGATCCTAGGTCGCTCCTTAAGCCCAACAAAACAGGATGTCAATGCAAAGACTCTTCTTATGCCAAAATTATGGCATTTGGATGCTGAAATTACGGGTCTAGATCTGGGTTATGGGCAATTCCGATTTGATTTCAAAGAGGAAAATGACATATTTACGGTTCTGAAGCTGGCCATTACAAGATTAAACGGGTGTATGATTACTATGGCAAAGTGGAACCCAAAAGCTCTGGTGAATTATCCCTCCACAATCATGTTTTTGGAAAGGATCAGTGTAAACTTGAGGAATTGAAAGTTGAAGACATTCTACATGCTATTGGAGAATCTTGGCTTGGTTCTTAAGATTTATGTGAAAAGAGAGAGAGTCCAGTTGGAGATCCCTTGCTTTCAACCCCTAGATTTTGAGTGGGATATAGAGATAAGAGAAGGAGATGAGATTCATTTTAAGGTGGATTACGAAAAGCTTCCAGGCTATTGTCGGACATGTCATCGTCTAAATCGTGAGTCCATTTGCAGAATGGTGATTAATATTATAGAGAAATGGCAAGAGAAAGAAAGGAGGTTTCTCGTCAAGGTTTGCAAGAGAAAATCTTTGACGGTGCGCTCACAAGCAATGAAGAGGGTATATCTAGTAGAAATTTTTTTTTTCTTTGGATTTAATGATCATAAAACTCAGGGATTATAGGCAAACAACAAGATTTCCAGAGGCAAAGATCAGAAAAGGTTAACAAGGCGAGGAACACAGAGAAATCTAAGTCCAAGAGACCTTATTTGGAGAAAGAGCCTTCAGTCACGGAGTCTAAGATTTCAGGTTTTCCTAATGAAAAGGTCATTGGTTCTCCCTAGCTGACATCTACATCACCATCTATCTCCTTTCCCTCCAAGAAAACTAAGCAGACGCTTTTTCCAGAAAAATAGAAGTGATTGATTCCAATTATAATGAGGGAATGCAGAAGCATTAGGATTGTGTGAAGGCGACTATTTCAAAGGTGTTAGTAATGTCAGATGAGATAGCAAAGGAAAAGGACCTCCTACCTGAATGCCAGAAGTTGGATAAGGAAGAAGTTGTAGAAGGTATTGAAAATTCCAAGGATCTAATCTTATTCAATGCCTTTGAAGGTCTTGAAGGAGTCGAAGGATTCAATTCAAGTGAGATGGAGCCCTTCGAAAGAGACCTTCAACTTTAGGAAATTGCAGCTTCCAAACCGCCTATTGTGCCCGGGAAGCAGGTGATTAAGGTAACTACCCCTCTTCGTGGTGTTAGATCTAGGAAGATGATGAATTTTTCGATTCTATCTCCAAGTCAAAAGAATCGCTTTATTGAGATAGAAGATATGTAATCTTCTAATATCAACACATTCCATATTATGGTCATATTAGGTTTTAGGTCATTCTACACTTGTCTATATGAATGTGCATCTGTGATTATCAATATGACACATTTTTCCCATATATCTTCATGGTATCAAAGCAGAGCTCTCAAACCCTATTCTCTTAGCTGCCATTCTAAATTTTCGTTTCTCCTCTCTGTTTTTCTGATTCAAGAAAACAAAGCTTCTTCTACCCTTCTATTTCACCGAATTCTACATCATCATGCCTGACGATCAAACTGTTGAACAATCTTCATCATTACCCTCTCCTTATACTCTCTAACCTTCTGACAATCCTGTATCTCCTATTACCCATGTCCTACTTCACAGAGACTCGACAGAGCTCACCAATTCCTTGCAAACAAAATAGAAGATTAGGTTCATTAATGGCTCAATCCCCAAACCTACTGCTGATCCTGATATGTCTCGTTGGATTGCAACCAACTCAATAATTGTAGGTTCGTACATCGATCGATTCAGTCCTTGGTCCATCATAGCTCATGTATCTGTTGCATACAATCTCTGGGAGGCTCTCTGTTGTCAATTTTCTATCGAAAGCAGAATGCGTTGCCATCTAGTCGAAGATCGATCAAAGCACTAAATGCAGACAAAATGGCCAACCAATGGTAGAATATTTTGGCAGATATTCAAAACTTTGAGAGGAGATTCAAAATCTTAAATCTAACATGGTCTGTATGTGTGTTGTTGCTACTAATCTTACCTGCTGTCAACTCTCGATCTCGTGATTTGAATATCTTTCTCATGCACTGTAACCGTAAAGGTCGTGAAGCCTCTGAGTACTTCCTTCTCCATGGATTCCCAGACTGGTACCTTGAGCAACAATTATCACAAAGTGGTCAAAGCTTGAGAGGCAGAGGAGGTCGCACCTCTGCACCTTCTAATCATGCACGTGGCTGAGCAAATACCACACGTGCTTCTCCGTCTGCAGATTCAGTTCCCAGCTCCAAAAATCAATAACTGGATGCTCTCATAATTCTACTGCAAAATCAGCAAACTTAGTTAACAACCAATCGTGTATCCCGTAAACCTATTCTCATTAATGTTATACTTGATACATGAGCTTTTCACCATATGACAAGAAATAGAGCTTTGTTAATTGATGTTTTTGTGATACCTCATTCCCTGGTTACATTTCCAGATGGTCAAAACTCTAAAGCAACTCACTGGTAACATGTCTCTTGACAATTCTTATACTCTCAGTGACATGCTATATATCACTGATTTCAACTGCAAATGGGTCTACAAGATCAAATACCATTCTGATGGCACCATTTTTTGGTATAAAGCACGCTTGGTTGCTCTTGGAATTGTTAAACAGAACGCAAATACTATTCTGAAACTTTTGATCTAGTTGCAAAGGCTACAACTATCTGGTATATTACTTGATGTTGCTGTAGCCAAACAGTGGGAAGTACATCAAATGAATGTCCAAAACGCTTTCTTACACGGGGATTTAGAGTAATAAGTGCATATGAAGCATCCACCGGGTTTTGAGAGTGAATTCAACAAAAGTCTATTTGCTCAAAAATCTATTTACGATTTAAAGCAAGCTCCTCAATGTTGTTTTCAAAGCTTAATTCCGCTCTTACCAAGTACAGTTTTGTTCAAAGTCAGTCTGATTATTCTCAATTCTTCTACATACGAGATGGTATCACTCATCACAAACTCATTTGTGTCGAAGATTTTGTGGTTGTTTGCAATGATATTTCCACTCTTCAACGTTTCAAGAATTATCTAAGTGAGTGCATTCGTAAGAATGATTTAGGAAAGTTGAAGTATTTTCTGAGAATTTAGGTTGCACGCAACAAGGAGGGTTTCTTTTTGTCTCAAAGAAAGTATACTCGTGACATTGTCTCTAAGACCGGTTTACTTGCTGTGAAACGAGCTGCTATTCCCATAGAATCGAACCTAAAACTCTAGAGTGCTTCCATGCAACCACTTGCAGAGCCACAAGTTTACCGCAGATTGGTAGGTCGCAAGATATATTTGACATTCACAAGACCAGAACTCTCTTATACAGTCCATATACCCTCACAATTCATGCAATGTCCGCTAGAAGAACATTGGAATGTTGTTGTGAGCTGTGAGATACCTCAAAGGCTGTCCAGCTCAGGGAATATTGTTTTGTTCTGATTCTAATATGCACCTTACGGCTTATTACGATGCAGATTGGGGTGCTTGTCCCCTTACTAGAAGATCTCTCAACGCCTATGTGATACAACTAGGTAATTCCACTGTCTCTTGGAAAACAAACAAAAAAGAAATGGTTTCAATGTCTTCAGCCAAAGCAAAGTAGAGATCTATGGCTTATGCGTTAGAAGAAGTCAAGTAGATTAAAGAATACTTGCTACATTCGGTGTGTCTCACAGCCAGCCTATGACTCTATCTTGTGACAAAAAATCAGCTGTATATATACCAGCAAATCCGGTCTTCCATGAATGGACAAAGCACATTGAACGGGATTGTCACTTTGTCCGTGATGCAGTCACTTCCAAACTCATCACCACATAGCACCTCTCTACACATGACTAACCTACGAATCTCCTTACTACAGCACTCTCCTCGTCGAAGTTTAGCTACATATTGTCCAAGTTGGGGATTTTAGATATCTCACCGCCAACTTGAAGGGGATATTGAGATAGAAAATATGTAATCTTCTAATATGACACACTCCATATTATGTTCATATTGGGGTTTAAGTCTTTCTACACTTGTCTATATAAATGTGTATCTTGATTATCAACATGACACCTTTTTCCCAAATCTCTTCATCCATCAAGGTCGAAAGAGATCTCAACAAAGACGTTGGAACATCATCTTCTCATTAGTTTTATAAAAGTTAAAAACTTTATGTTGGAATTTCCAAGGTATTGGTAATAGAAAGGGAAATTAGCCAAAAAAAGCTCTAACTTTTCAGAAATTTCCAAAAAACCACAAGTTTCTTCATTGACCAAGAAAAGTCTGAATTATTCTTGACTTGCTATTGTTTTTACAAAAGTCACGTTGACTTTCCATTATAAGCATATCGTTAGTGGACTTAACAGAAAATTAAATGGCTCTTAATAAGCTATTTATTGTTGTTAATTTTTAAAAGGGAAATCAGTTTAAAAAAACCCTAACTTTCCAAAAATTACCAAAAAAGCACAAGCTTCTTCACTGACCAAAAAAACTCTGAATTTTTTCTGACTTGCCATTGTTTTACAAAGTCACGTCGACTTTCCATTATAAGCATGACTGCTAATAATACGTCTATTGTTGTTAATTTTCAAAACATGTGGTTTTTGGGATTCGAACTCGTGTACTGGGGTACATAAGAAGCATTTTACCACTGACTTAGTGACACATTAGATGATAAGTGGAACACAATTACTTATACTTACAAAAAAACAATCACAAGGAAATACAATAGGTCCACCTTGGCTAATAATCTGACCACAAAGTTCACAAAGAAGACCATGTGTGAGTTGGATAGGGTTGAGAAAAAATCAACAGAATGTAAACTGCATTGGGAAATTGGACAAGAGTGTAAGTTGCATTAAGCTTTTGGAACTAATGAATATTGCTTTCTCAGATATTAGGGTTAAATTCAATATAATGACGTGTTCGGTTAAATTCAATATAATTCCGTTTTGGGTTAAATTGAATATAAACTCAATATTAGAGTTAACTTCAATATAACGGTTATAAAAACAAGAAACAATATCATGGCGTTTTTTTCAATTCACTGATCATTTTTTGGTAAATAGAAATTGTGTTCCACTTATTATCGAATGTGCCACTAGCTCGGCGGTAAAATATTCTTTATATATCTCTAGTACACGAGTTTGAATCCCAAAAATCATATTTTTGAAAATTAACAATGGTAAAACAGCCATGCTTGTAATAGAAAGTCAATGTGACTTTTGAAAAAAAAAATAGAAAGTCAGAAATAATTCAGAGATTTTTTGGTCAGTGAAGAAGCTTGTTCTTTTTTTTATCGATTTTCCTTTTGAAAATTAATAACAGTAAATGGCTTATTAACAACCACTTAATTTTCTGTTAAGCGATCACCGATGGTATGCTTAAGATGGAAACCCAATATGAATTTTGTAAGAAAATTGGCAAGTAATATATAATTCAGAGTTTTTTTGGTCAACGAAGAAGCTTCTGTTTTCTTGGCGATTCATGGATAATTAAGGTTTTTTCGGCTGATTTCACAATAGAAATACTACATATTATCTTAGAGATATTTGGAAGAAATGTAAACCGATTTTTTTGTTCCTTTTGGAACAAAGAATGATTCTATTTCTATGGAAAAATTTCAGTTGCATTTTGGTTTTGATTCAATTTTTTTGGCTGATCCAATTCGCCAAAGTGGAGGATGAACTATATTTTTCATAATTATTTTAATATTTCTCTTAATTATAACGATAAAAGAATGATCGACATATCCTTAGAAGTTTAAAGCTACAAAATTCATCTTACCTTTATTTACGGTGAATTGGTACAAGGGCAGAGAGATCAAGTGGGAATGGTTAACTTATTTTTGTTTAATTATCTCTGTGACTAATTATGGAAGACTTTAATAAATTATCCAGTAATCATGGAAAACGTACCGGAAATTTGAGACACCCAAACTCCTTTCTCGCATTTAAAATGTTTCTAAGTTAATTTCCAAATTTTGGTAACTCATAGTTATGGAGGGGTGTTCGACACAATAATATTGTTCTTTGTAAATTTGAAAAGGCATATGGTAATGGCGAGTGACACAATACTTTCCATAAATCTGTGGTGAAATACTTGGACATGAATAGTTATGACCAGTGTCCGATGGTGCGGACCTCTAGGGAACAAAATTTCAGGCATCATTATCAATTTATTTTCAATAGGAGATGAATCAGGAAACCATGTATTAAGGAAACCACATGAAACGATTTGAAAAGGGTCTCTTGTATACATACATTAACCGATTTTAAAAAATATTAGAAATTGCAGAAGAGAAATTTACAGGTGGCGTAAGAAAAATATTCTCTCAAGAGGACTAAGATAATGAAACTCCAAAGAAATTTGGATGTCTATCAAAGTAATAACTAAGGCCATTAATCTCCAAATATTCTCTCAAGAGGTCAAAAGTCAGTTTAATCAGGCTTATGAAAAAGAAGAAATCTATTGGAAACTAAAAAAAAAGAAATAAATGATTACAAGAAGGAACTAGTAATTCCAAGTTCTTACATTTGCTGACAAAACAAAGAAGGGCGTAAAATAGGATTGTAGGCCTTCATAATAAGGAAGGAAACTGGATTTCTAGAGACGATGATTTGATTCAGGAATCTGTCAGCTAATTTTTGACATTTTCTCCTCTTCCAACATTATGGTTGGGGAGCAGATGCTCAGGGAAGTTGATTCTAATATTTCTAACTCGAAAACTCAGATCCTAATCTCACGTGCCTTGGAAAAGGAGGTGAGGAAATCATTGTATATAATAGACCTTGGGAAGATACCAAGACCAGATGGCATGACTACCTTATTCTTTCAGCAATCATAGGAGGTCATCAAAGAGAATATGACTAAGTTGGTCAATGATTTCTTTGACAAGAGCTTTTGAACCAGGCTTAAATCTAATATTTGTCTTATACCGAAGGTGGCCTGACCTTCTTAGTCTGCCTTTGTCTCTAGATGATTAATTTCAAATAATATCTTAACTGCTTAAGAGTAAATTTATGACTATTAAGACTTATATGAGCAAAGCGTATGATAGAATTAAATGAAAATGCCAAGAAACAGGTGGCCTAGTTAGCTTGCCCATGATCTAGCTTGGCACCAAGTGGTGAGTTTGAATCTCATCCAGCTCCAATGAAAGCAATTTTGCTATGGATCAGACCTTATCGATCCAAATTTTTTGGAGAAAAGAGTAAGGTTGACAAAAAAAAAAGAAATTTTGTGGAAAGTATACTAAGGAAATCACGTTTCTATGAAAAGTGGGAAAAATGTATCATGTTTTGTATTACATCTGTGGAATATTTAGTGTTATTTAACGGGTCCCCACAGGTTAAAATAATTCCAAGACGTTAATTGTGACAAGGTGATCCATTATTATTGTATTTATATATTCTTTGTATAGAAGTCTTGGTTACAAAATTGAAACGAGCAGAAAGGAAAAACAATTTACTGGCATCTCCATTACTATGGCAAGCCCGAGGATACAAATCTCTTATTTTTATATGGCAGTATTTAACTTTTGCAAGGCCAACATAGAAGAGATGAATATATTCTCTAAAATTTTAAAGGAGTATGAGGGGCTATCAAGCCAACAAATTAATTTTAACAAATCGGCAATCCAATTTGGACACTCATTTCCCAATGTTGAAGCCTCTCATTCATCAAATTTTAGGGATTCAATCTTTTGGAGGAATAGGATCCTATCCAGGAATACAAAAAAGCATTGTTGGGACTAAACAAAAAGTTTCTGCCTATATTCAAGAGAAACTCCAAGAGCGGATTAATAATGGTTCTTCAAAATTTCTTTCCAAACAAGGGGAAGAGGTGTTAATTAAATTGGTTCTTACGGCGCTCCCCACCTATGTTTTCAGGTTACCGAAATCCATTATTATAAAGCTAAACTGAGATATAGCACAATGTTGGTGGAGGAATGCTATAATATCAAAAGGTGTTCAGTGGTTTAAGTGGAAGAAACTATGTAAACCGAAGTCGAATTGAGTACTTGGCTTTATAGCTCTAGAGTAGTTTAACTATGCTCTCTTGGCCAAAAAATTATGGCGTCTAATTGATTTTCCGGATTCCTCATTTTTAAAGTAATAAAGGGGAGATACTTTAAGAATACCAGCCCAATGGAATCAGCTACTCCTACTTCTCCATCTCAGCTCGGCTAGATCCCTGGTTAACAAGGTATTATAAAAAACATAGGTGACGGGAAGAGAATTTTAGTATGGAATGACCTTTGGATCCCTAATGTGATTCCAAGGTCAGCAATTGGTATTGCTCCAAATATTTACCCGAATTTAACTATCAGTCAATTTATTGATTTGGTGACAAGAACTTGGCGAGAGATTTTATTACATCAACTTTTTGACCTGATTGACGTCAAATTGATCTTGGGATTGATTACCCGAGGAGAATAAAAGCAGATTATTGGAGTTGGTATTTTACAAAGACAGGTCGATCCACAGTGAAATCAAATTATCAGACCGACAAGACTGAATTTGTTGTGGAAGCAGGATGTTATGGGACTAACTTCCAAGTTCATTACATGCAATCCTGAAGTTGAACTTTCCATCTAAAATAAAATATTTTTTTGGCAAGCCATCTATAGAAGTGTTGCGGTCAAGGATAACTTTTTAAAAAATGGTAGTAGCTGCGACTGATTTTGCAGTATATGTGGAGCATATGGCGAATCGATTAACCATGTTTTATTTGAGTGTCATCCAGCTCTTAAAACATGGGTCTTATAAAAATCCGGTTTGTCATAAAAAATTCCCGGGAGAGTCCATCTGGTTTATTCAAGACTACGTCTTCTGGGAATTGCCTCAATCTAAGGATACTAGATTATTCTCATGGATCATTTCGAATATAGAAAGCAAGGAACGAGAAAATTTTCTCAAATATAGATTATGATCCATGATTAATTATTAAGCAGGCAAAAAACGAAGCTTTAAGTGGTTTTTTGCTATATCTCAAGAGAATATGGAATCTCAGTTAGGGGCTACAAACCAAATATCTATTTGGCAAGAGGTATCTTACCCTTCCACCTCAAATTTAGGATTCACAGGTTGCACATTTTTTCTAATTGTTTCTGGAAAGCTTCAGATCTCCATTCTAGTCTTAGCTAGGATTGTTTCTCATATTCAGCAGATGGTTCTTGGTCTGACGTCTTGGGAGTTCGACAAAGCTTTTCTTCTCTCCATAGCAAATAAACAACTCTAGGCAATGGAGTGCTTAATCTCCAAAGACATCTTAGAGGTGGAGATCGCTACTGACTGTTCTAATGTACTGAAGATGGTATTTCGCCTAGAGGATTTGTTAGCTTTCACTCCCTACCTAAAACATTACTCAAGACTAAAGCTTGCTTTTTGTTTTTTTCTCTTTACATGTAATCCTTAGGTATCTCAATCATAAAGTATCAAACTCATTTTATTAGAGAATCAGTGTAAGGTTCATAGCTTGTAAATTCTTAGCCATGTGAAACATTTCAATGACAATAATGATATTGACAAGGAAAAATTAAGATAAAATCAAATCACTCCATATTTTTCTTATTTCTCATTCGTTATTGGTATCTTCATCATCTCTATTTTTAAAATCACTTGTGTTATTGTAATTCTCAGAAACCAGAAAACCCATGATTTATTTTATGTTGACGATGGAAGTTTATTTTATAAACTAGAAAAAAATATCTGCTAGGCTAGGTTAGTCTCAGTTAGAGTTTTATGCCTTTGTCTTGCGGGCACAATTTTCTAATTATGAGAGATAGTATTACATTCCGGGAGAAGGTTTAATTTTTCTTCGGTTTGCCCAGATGTTAAATTCATTCTCTACTTATAATATTCAGTTTATTTTCTTCATTTTTAATTGTTTGCTAAAAATCAACATTTTAGGATTTTATTTCTCTCGTTCTTATGTCTCGTATGGGAGTTTTGATTATTGGTGTAATTTTGTTCATTTATAGTGTTGTATAACTTCCATTTTGTTATGTTGTCTCCTATTAGATATGAACATTTTGCAACGCTAGTTACAAAGAACATTGGGCCCAATTTGATTTGTGTTGTTGTTTGCAACTATTTTCACTCTCTTTAGCGCATGTTTTGGGTTTTTAAATCCGCTTGTAGATATTGATTTAGTTACCAGTGTCATTTTTTAGTTTCCTGTTAACACTGGTGCTATCTGTAATGTTGAGTGTTATGGTTCCAAGCCAATTTCATGCACGTATGATTGCTCATGATCGTGATCTTTTTGGGGACAGGGTCAATGTCTATTAGAAAGTCACTACAACCCGTTCTCTTTTGCTGCTCTTGACAAAGATGAGATCCAATACCTTAAAACCTACTTGTTTGGTCTGGAAGTTTTGTTATGCGGCTCCTTAGCAAGCACTTAGTCATTCGAAAAAATTGAGATCTAATTTATTGGGATGTGTGTAAACATCTTTTATTTAAATGTTTGTATTTTTTTATACGTTAATAAAAAAATATATCTATCTCATTAATTTTGGTGTTTGTCACTGTTGGGCCCTACTGTGTTGGGAGAACTAAAATTGACAATTATTATATGTTTTAGGGACTTATTGTTTTTTCCATCTATATATTCATTTATATGATAACAATATGGGGAGCCCTTCAACAAAGAGTATAGTTTGTACTATAGTTTTAAACTTTTAACTATTTTTTATCCGACAATATAGAAATATTTAACCAATAATTATTAATTTTTCTGATAATTATCCAGTTATCGGTTGACTTATCCTGTTAACTATTGATTGAAATCTCCAAGATAGTTACCATCATTATACAGAGGCTAAGGTATGATGTGATCACTAAACCTGAGTTGTTATATGTGTTAGAATTGTTTATCATTTAACTATTATTATATCTGATAATAAAAACTATTATTAATATTTAACTATAATTCCCTTATCCAGTAAAAATACTAACCGGTAACTATTAATTTTAACTGCTAATTATCAAGTTATAAGTTAACTTATTCATTATCTACTAATTAAACCCTCAAAATAGTTACCTTTATTATTTGAGTTTGCTATGCAGGAATTATGATCTCAATAATGAACCTCACCTATATCGTCTTCACCCTAGTCATCACCTCCAAGATGCAACTTGACTTTTAGCATGTAATAAGAAACTTCACCTATACCATCTTCACCAAGGTCATCAAAGTATAGATGTGCATCTCTTTCATGCAAAATTTTGGGACAAACATTTCTTTCATATTAGCATTTTCTATTGTCTCGGGTGATGTTTAAGAAGGTATGCCAACCTTATATGTGTTAATCAAGACTCAGCTTAACTTAGAGAACTCTCATTCAATTCATCTGATAAAACAAACTTTTAGTTGTATGATAATTGTCTGATTATCAGTAGGTTAACATCTATATGTGCATATTAGTTAAACTAATGCTCTCTTTGGTTTATCTAATAACTTTTTCCTTATGATTTAAACTATTGCTCTCTATTTAAGAGCAACTCCCATGTGAACAACAACGCAACAGAAAAGTGACAAAAAATGGTATTATTTTCTGATTTGTGAAAAGTGTGACACCAAATTTGGTGTTGTAAGGTTCACAAAACAGCAAAACTGAAAATAATATTTTAATATAGATTCTATTTACTGTTCACAAATAAGGAGAGAAAATGATGAGAAGACAGTGACAAAGAAAGACCTTTGCACAGAGAAGAAGAATAGTGAGAGAAGTGATTTTTGGAGAAAAGGAGAGAAAATTTATTATCGGAGAAGGAGATAAGTGATTTTTGATGAGATCAAATAACTGATTACAGAAAAAAGATCAATGAAAAGTGTAATCTATAAAAGTGTGGAGAGAGGAAAAATCGACTCCACAATCATATACATTGAAGTATTAAATCAACCATTATATCTACTCTGCTTTTGATTAAAAACAAAATCTTTTCCTTCTAATCAGAAATGTGGCATCACTGATTATGGCTCTCTTTGTAAGACAGGTGAAGAGGCTCAAACATAAATCACTATTGGGTTAAGATTATGCAAATTGAGCTTTTTATTGTATATACTTTGGAATCCAAATTATAATTCGTATTTTTAGTGCAAACAAATTATCAAAAATAAAAGATTATATGAGAAAGAGAAAGAGAATTGATAATGAAAAAAACAATTAATCAAATATAATATTAACCATTAAACAAAACATATCTAATATAGTAAACCAAGTATTAAAGTAAATAATAGTCTAATACATAAAACCAAACATAATATAAGATAAAAACTAAACAAACATACAAAGTAAATTTAATACCTGTGAAAATTATTTCTGGTTCTGCTAAGCACACTATAGTACTGGGAAAACTCTTTTGGGTTATTTGGTCTTCACCTTGAATTTATTGTTCTTCAATGTGTTCTCCTTCAGCTTGTTCATTTTCGTAACGAGTTGGTCGGTATTGAGATCCACGATATTGGCTGCTAGAACCTTCTACGTGTTCTTCATATGAGTTTGTTGGTACTCTTTTACTCAGAATAATAGCCCTTCGATTTTCAATATATGCATGATATGTTGGATCAGGTATAGAGCTCAAATATGCAAATAATATTCTATTTAATTCTCTCATTTTGTACCTCGGCCTTGCTTCTTTGTACCTCGACCTTATTTTTTTAGAATTTCAATTCTTTCAGACGTACTTTTATCAATAGCTTTAACAAGCTTTTCATTTTGCTCCATTAATTTTTTAAATTGTTCATCAGGTAGTTGTTTTCTCTTTGCTTTTTTCACACCCGTAAGTCTCTGAGAAAAACTAAAATTTGTTTCCTATCAAGTGTTAGCGATGAGTCATCTTGGCGTGAAGGAGATGATAAAGGAGCAGGACCTTCATCTGGGATTTCAGTAGTTCTATTCGTGTGGTTATTTGATAATTTCTTAATATCTTTAAGAATATGTCATATATGATCAATTTTGAATATTTTCTTGTATTTGGCATCATGTGTTTAATTCGCTCGATTTAATTATTTTAATATCAACAAAGAAAAAGTAAAAATAAGTTAGCAAGTGTAATTCATAAATAAGGATATTACAAGTACAAATATATATACTTACAATATCTTGTTTGGAAGCATCACCAGGATTTTTATTTTCAATCTGGTTAATGCATCCCCTGAACGTTGATACAGCAATAAAGACTATTGACATTACAGTATCTTCTTGGTCTTTGTTGAGTATGAGAAATCTCAAATTTTTTGTATTCAGTGCGAGCTCTTCTCCAAAATTGCTCTCCTCGTTGGTTGATTCCTATGATGGAATTTTGAGAAATATCAAGATACACATAACATAATTGTGTATCTTCTTCAATAGAATATGAAACAGATCGAAATGAAGTCATTTGAGACAGAGTTTTATTTGAACTGAAAGAAATGAAAATGTATCCTCATTCAAAGAGAAGTATATATTGTATAGAGAAGCGTACAGCGCATTGGCATATTCAACCAATGAGCATATCAAAATAGGAGAGTCTACAGCTATCAGAAGTTTGAATTGGTTTTGTCATGATGTAGTTGAGCTGTTTGGCAGTCGAGAATCCACAAATTACTGCTTTTCTTTTCTTTCCGATGCAAGCCGGAACTGGCTGAGATGAAGAAAATGTCGACACCGATGAAATCGCTATCTTTGATAACTTGATACTAAAAATATTGCATGGATACTCTGCATTTGTGAAAGTTAAGAATTTCAAGGTATGTTGGGTAGTTTAGATTGTATGCATTGGAAATGGAAAAACTAACCAACGGCTTAGGAAGAATAATATGCTGGTCGTAGTGGATATCCAACAATTATATTAGAGGTAGTAGCCAATTATGATATTTGGATTTGGCATGTACTTTTTGGTCTATCAGGATCTAACAATGATATTAATGTGTTAGACACATCTCATCTTTTTGCTAATCTAGCTGAAGCATGTAAAAAAGACATGAAACATGCATTTGGAGTATTATAGTCAAGATTTGCAATTGTAGCTGGATCATCACGCTTTTAGAATAAGCATGTGTTACATGATATAATGACAACTTGTATTATTTTGCATAATATGATCATAAAGGATGAACGTGATGCAACAACTGAAGTACAGTCGAATTTTCAACAAAAGAAGTTGAGATGGTAGGTGATGATGATGCCTGTTTCAAGAATTTTTAGCTCATCACAGGAAAATCAAAGACCAAGTAGCTCATATTGAACTTTGAAATTCATTAATTAAACATTTGTGGTCTGACTATACTAATTGTGATAATTAGGACAATGTAATTTGTAAGCTAAATGTAATCTTATTTGATGAGTTATAAAACTATTAATTTATAATTATGTATCAAAATTATTAAAGAATTAAAATAATGTTAAATCTAATAATATAATAATAATAAGGATCATAAATTTGATAATAATATAATAAGGAATATTTTTTTGTGTAAAATTTGGTGTTGTGGTTGGAGATGGAAAATATAGTAGTACACCAAAACACCAAATTTAGTGTTAATTTTGCATCAAATATGGTGCTAGGGTTGGAGATGCTCTTAGGGTCCAAATGGTATTAATGGGTAAACACAATGTATGGCATCCAGTAAAGACGAAGATACATAATAATATTTTTTTGTCTCATAGATTTTTTCCATGAGGAAATAAAACATATTATAGAGCTAATAATATTATTTTCTTATTATATTATTTAACTCTTAGATTTTTTTTTGATGAGCAAGCAAACCTATTGTACAGAGCAATTGTATTTTTACTCATAGGATAATTGTGTGGTTGACAATTCACCTTAAATTTGGAGGATATATTTGCATATCTGATCATTAAATGCTCAATATCTTTAACATCTTTGAGCAAAAGAATGTGTTAGGGTTAATTCTGTATTTTACCCTTGCATGTCATCGTTAGTTTACTCATTACAAACAATTCATAGTTAGTATTCTAATTTATGTGGAATGCATATATATCTACCTAATTAACTTCAAAAAATATATACTTGTGAAATAGTATTATTCATAAATATCATGTAACAAAAATAAATTAAGTAAAGTTAAATTAGCAATTAATTATGTAAATAAGAGGAAAACTGAATATATGGTATAAGATCATTTAAATGTGCTCCGATTGAATAATGCCAAAAATATTGAGAATTATTTTACAGATTTTTGCGGATCTAAATTACCATTAATTTAGATTTAATGATAACTTCTTATCATGATTTTATAAAAAAAAATTCCAAATAGATTTCCACACTTTTCTCCACTATATCAATTTTTTTGAAAATTTGGATGGTTCAGTATAATAGACATTATCTAGTTTTCGGGTCAATAAATTACACTCAAATATTAAATGTGAGGTTTGAATCCGAGAATTGTTAGACTGTTGAAGTGATTTTGAACCACTCTACGATGCTAGGTGCTCCACTAGACCGTTTTCTTGTAGTAATACAGTTAATACTTAAGGGAGTGGGCATAGATGCAATGGTAACTAATAGAACAAGTAAGCCTATAAATATTTTGTTGTACAACTTCAAGAGCATCTATTTGGTTGTACACAACCGCAGTCTCCAGATCATAAATTGCTCGTAGAGCCTCGACATGGTATTGTCATTAGCGTTGTTGAACTGTAAGATGTTGTGTTATACTCCCTCTATCTTATAATAAATCTCGTTTTAGGGTCACATTTTTGTATCAAAGTATTTGATGTTTACACTAATCTAGATAAAAATTAAAAATTTCTACCTACTTTACCCTTGTATTTTATAAGGCTTAAACGTAAAAGAAATACAAAATTTTAGGTAATCCACTTTAATGTTTTTTTGGCACTTTAAATCATGCATTAGTTACATTTGTATGATGTATTATAAAAGTTAGCGTATACTATATTTTGAGTTTTACGTCTCATCAAATTAAAATGATGAAAACTAAGGGTGAACAAAAAAATATATGAAAACTGAGAGTGATAGAAGAATAAGAAAAATGAGAGTGATGAGAAAAATGATCGATCAAGTCTCAAAGCGATTTATTATGTCAAACCAAAATTCTACTTGAATAAAAAATTTTATTACGATGAAGGTGAACTTTATCCCGAAATTGAACTTGAAAAGGTGATTTTAGAAATGCTAACAATTTACCTTCCGCATTGCTTTTAAATTCACATAATTGTAGTAATCTTTTAAAAAATGTTGCACTCTTTTTTTTAATAAATATGTGGAATATAATTTTCACATTTTTTATTTTGTCTTATTCTTTTCTTTTTTATCCTATCAAAAGTTTAATTTTTTATTTCTGAAATATAACTATAAAATAATTGAAATTATAAACTTGTTGAAATAGAGATATATTCACAAATAATATATTTTCATATACTATGTGTATCGAAGTTGTGAAATTGTAAGGAAAGGATTTTATATTTCTATGAATTATATTTGGTGTTGCCCTGTAACCAGAAATCAATCAAAATTTCAACGATGATTTTACGTTTTGTTTGGTATAGTAGTAAAAAAAACAAAAACTCAATATTACTGCAAATCAAAGTAATGACCAAAAAATAATCATATCATAACACAAACCATATTATTTATTATTTAAGTAATAATTAAAAAAACAATTAAACAAATATCACTATAAAAAAACTTGACTTATTGTGATAATTGTATTGTGACTATGAATATTAGTAATATTTTGTGATGTTTTATATACATTTTTGTTACGAATTTTGGTTTGTTACAAATTATTGTGACTCTATTCAGTAACGATTTGTGACAAAACTGTTACAAGATTTATTTGTCACGAGAATATTGTGACGTTTTTGTTACTAATATGCATTTGTGACACTTGTATTGCAACCATTTACAAATCGTCACAAATCCGTAATAATATCTTTATATTGTGACTAAATATATGTTATTGTGACGAAATATAAGGTATCAATACAACTTTGTTCTTGTAGTGAATATGAAATAACTACCAAAAGTTACGATGCCAATACATTCATTATGGATTGGACCAATGAAGCATCACAACCTATTTGAATAGGAAGATTATCCTCTTTTTCTAATGTAAATTTTTTCACATGATGTATTTTATATTTGTTGGATCCTCTAACTTTCATGCTTTCTTTCATGCATAATTGAAGGGTTAAAAAATATGATTTACCTTTTTGTGGGGTACTCATCATATGATTATTGTAGGGCACAAACAAAATCTTCTATGGTTTTAGGACATTTTTTGTTGTAGTGATTGAATGGCACTGAAAAACTCAAGATCCAAAATGTTGAAATCTGGTGAATTTAATGGTTGATATATCAAACGAATATTAAATCCATTTTTTGAAGCAGCATCTTGAAACTCTTTATCATTACTCTCCACATGAGTCTTTGCATTATTTTATTGAATGAATATAGTTTTTCCTTGATCACATTTTAGTCACCTTTCATGAATTATTAGAATGACTTTTTCAATCAAGCAAGCTTTTATATCCTCTCTTCTCACATAAATTGTTGCTTTTAACTCTAGAGTTCCAGTTTCTCGGTTTTTACTATTTCTTTTAGCCGGTTCCTTAGTAACAAAGAGAAAAACTCTAATTTTTCCAGAAAATATCTCATTTTCATCCTCATCAAATTTTGGTCGAGCCATCTCAGCTAATAAATATCACATTTGCAATAAAAATTTTACTTTGACATATATGGTGTGGCTCTTCTTCCTCCAGAACTAGATTATTTCTCCTTTTTGGTCATATATGACTATTTTCATCAATATACACAATATTTTACATATCAATAAATTTTGGTTCATGAGCCAATGAAACTTTCTTTAACATGGAGAGACAAACCACAACCTGTTTTTCACTTCTTCATTTAAGCTTGGTGTAATAGCATTAGCATGATGATGTATTGACATTGATGTGCGAAGTTGCATGACTCATATCCATAGCCTGTGAAAGTGAATGTATAGTTGTTCGCTTATGCAATGGTATATTGGAAATTTTATCCAAATCCTATGCAATCGTTTGTGACCACAATTTCCTGTTCTATTGTGTGATACACTGACATCTCCGTCATTAGACGTTTCTTTAGCTCATTTCCAAATATGTTACACATTTTAAATTGATACTGTAAATAAGTCAAAAACTCTTTTGTAGTACCATTGGATAATTTTCCATCAATACTTTTTTATAATAAAGTATTGCATATTACCCATCTCCCTTTATTTGAGAGGTTTTTTCCATTCTAAGAGAATAGCGGTCTACTTGATTGATTTCTGCATATTAAAACAAACAAAAAGTAATTAGCAAAATTTAGTAAATTAAAAAAAATATATCTAAATTTACTTATGAAACGACTCAAAAAAATTAAAAACAGCAATGAGTTTTGAAAACCATATAAGTGCAGGAAAATAACAAGAAACAAGTTCTATTTGAAATTGACCGTAAGAATATTCAAACAAAAAAAGCGTACGTGTTTGTTGTCCGGATAAGTACTAGAAACTTGAGATCAATAAGTTTCTAAGAAATATTAGTAATACATATTCTTCTCTCTAATACAGTTGTTTATACATGGAAACAAGGCAATTATAGAAATAATTTCAATGTATACAGTTAATTAAAAATAAAGCAATACCTAGATCTTAGATCTGTAAGATTTTTGTTGCAATCGATAGGATTAATATGAAACTGAATATTCTGATCATCATTGTTCAATTTTTCTTCGTTTGTTGGAGTTGTGTTTAAGTCAAACAAAAACTCTTCATCATCATTTGGAGGAGGAAAATTTAAATCAAAACTATAATTCATGTTTAAAATTTTTTTGATTATTGTTAATATATATATATATATATATATATATATGTGTGTGGTTAATATTCCCGTTTGGCTCCAATAAAAGTTTTGAACTTTTGTTATGAAATTTTCAATTTTTTTTATTTTGGCTCCATGTTAAAAGTTCTAAATTTTTTTAACTGGGTTTTGTTTGTAAGAGCCATGGTTGAATCATACGTGTTATTAAGAAGTTTGACTAATAATTGATAGATCACTTATTATGAGGTTTTTGATTCTCATAAAAATCATTCAGGGGTGTATTGAAACTGATATTTTAAGAGATTCGAGAAATTTTGATTTTGATATTGAAACTGATATTTTTAAGAGATTTGGGAAATTTTGATTTTGATAGATTTTGAAAGATTTAAGTGAGTTTTTAAGATACTTGGAAGAATTAAACCTAATTTTTATTTTTTATAAAAATAATTTCATGCTGATTTTAGAAGATTATGTGTGATTAATTATAAATTAGCGTGAGACTGTATATGATTTCATGTTTCTTAAAATGGAATCACCACTACAACCTCTACGAACTACTTCACGGATATCATAAACAGAGAAAAATCATAAACTTTGTTATTATAAGAGCTAGTGGAGATTGTGTATAATTAGTTATGTAAGTAGAAATTGGATAACAAAGATGCAAAGACACTGGGTGTGGTTGGATGAGAAGTTTTTCTGTGAATGATTTAAACAAATGTTCTTTGTAAGAGTAACATGTATAATAGATGAAAACCACAAGTACACAAGATTTTTATGCAAGTTAGGAACATAAAGCGTATCAGCCAATTCAATTGTGCTAGAAGTAGTGGGAAGCAATACAGAACCCGAGTGTGAGATTGGTATTATAGTACCATTAGCGACCACAACCTCTTCTCCACCTTGGTAAGGTTTGTGAAGAGAGAGATTATCGAGATCAGTAGTGAGATGATGTGTGGCTCCACTATCGACAACCCAGTTTGTTGGATTATAGGTGGTTGTTGCTGCCATATTAGCTCGAGGTTGCCAATTTCCGTGAGGCTGAACTGAGTGCTGTGGAGGACCATATGCAGTAGGAAGGTTTGTTAGCTGTGAGCACCGCCTTGCACTGTGTCCAAAGACTCCACACAGCTGACATTTGCCTTGATATCCGCGGCCTTGACCTTGTCTCTGTCCTTGCTTGGGATCATTTTTATTTGATTTTTTGTTCCCATACTGTGAATATTGACCCGACTGTGGCTTTTGACGAGAGTTGTTTTGAGAGGAGGAGTTAGATTCATTGCTGCCATAAGAGGCAACATTGGCAGTGAACAAAACTGAGGAGATTAGAGAGGCTTGAGACTCCAGCTTGAGTTCATGATTTATCAGCTTTTCATGAATCTCTGGAAGTGGAGGTGATGTGTCACGACCTTCGATCTGATCGATCATGGTTTTGTAGTCTTCAGTTAATCCATCAGTCATAGCTTCGACTTTATCTTCATGATCGAATGGCTTGCCAAGCAGGGCAAGTTGATCGAATCGTGTGATGAGTCCCTGAAAATACTCATCCACTGTCTTTGTACCCTTTTCCAGTTGCGGATCTGTTGTCGAAGCTGTTTCAAGTGACCTCGAGATGGCTTGGCATAGGTGGATTTGAGTGTTGTCTAGATTTCCGCAGAGGTGGTGGTGGAGGAGAAAATTGGCTGGATGGAGACTGAGACCAAGTAGTGCATTGTAGATCCATCGATATTGGCGTTTCCAAGCTTGATACGCGGGATTGCGAGAAGAACCAGTGGCTGTGATAAGAGTTTGAGCCGAAACTAGGTTGTCTTCATCGATGTAGGAGGCAAGATCATACCCATCTAACAAAGCATGTACTTGTCGACTCCACATCAGGTAATTGGAGCTGGAGAGTTTACTAACGTTGGCCATATTGATATTTAATATGGTGTTAGTGTTGGTGTTTGAGATACCAATGGTATCATGTGAGGTTTGAGCGGCCATGGAAGAAGGTTGCAGGAGAATGAAAGAAAGGAAAAAAAAGTGAGAGAGGGATCGGTTTTAGGAGAACGAAAAATTTGAGAGAGAGGGATCGGCTAGTGCTCTGATACCATGTATGAAAAGAGGCTCAATTCTATTCCAATGAAAGTGTTTACAATATATACGATTACACAACCTTAATGATTATACATTGGTTTACTAATCTATCCTTTCTATATATACTCTAATATTTAGTTTTAACCAAAGCGTATGATATACTGCTTGGATTCACCATTCTTTGTGGGTTGTTTCTCTTTTCGTGACTATTCAACATTCTTTATTATCTTTTGTTAAAGTCTCCATCATTCTCTATTTGTGTTCTTTGGTTTGCTCCACTAAAATAAAATAAAAATTATAAGTATTTAGTTTTAACCAGAGAGTATAGAGTAAGATATTTTGTTATTGGTGAAAAATCTCAAAAGGAAAATGTAAGCAAGGAGGTTCATTTGGAGTCTCCACCTCTTGTTTCTCTATAACCAGCCACATATGACTTCATCTTCTTTGTTTCACTCTGCACTAACATTGGTTTGTAACTTCTTCATATATCCATGAATTTTGTAATATTTCATTAAAATCTCTTTTTAAGAGTCAATATGATTTAAATCATGCGTTCTTTATCTGCAGAAATCAAGTACTAAAAAGACAAGCAATTGAGATGTGTTGTGCAACATACAGAGTTTCATCTCTCTCGCATATGTTGTGTTTGAGAAGTTCATAGAGTTTCATCAAGAGATGGCACATCTTTCTCGTTGGAAGCTCTTTTTATTATTTTCTTTTTTTCCCTGAAATTACAACTTAATGGATGAGCTTTTGGAACATGTTTTTCAACTAAAAAATGTTTAAAATCCCCCATTACAAGGTTGAGTAGTTTTTAAAAAAATAATTTTTTAATGTTTGAGTAACAAGAAATTTGATATGTGATACACTCAGCTTTTAATCTTATGACTTTACTGCAAGTGCACAACAAACAAAGTAGTACTTAGGGGTCGAATCCACGAGAACCAATAGTTACACTATCAACCTTTAGACAAAACTTAAGGTAAAACAAACCAATAAAGATGGAAACTAAAAAACAATAAATGATATAAAAGTCAATAAATAAAAGCCTCAGACACAAGGAATTCATCAAGAAATAGGAAATCAAATCAGAAAACTATTCAGAGCATACATTAAACCAGTTCTCGACTTAGACATAAATTTATAGCAAACCCACTGTCCTGGTGTCGACTACTATGTCCAACAACCTAGAGTCCTAAACTGTTGTTTGGTTCTAAAGAAGTAAACATGCATTATTAGATTTAGTTGGTTAAGGACTAGTTGCTCATCTAAGCTGGATTAGGCATCTAACAAGCTTTTGGAGAGTTAAACAACCTAAGATCATAGACTAGGTGATCATGCTAATCTAAAAATTAAACACAGCCTTAGATGGAGAACACACATGATCGAACCTTATTTGTTTCTAATTCATGATTCCTAGATCCTTAAAAAGCTCTAAACCTAATAAGGGAACTACTCACACGTAATTAAAAGAAACAAAGCAACAGACATGAAAGAAAACATAATTGAATTGCAAATAAAAGTAAAAAGGTTCATAATTCTTCTCCAAAAGTGTTGTGGAGGACAAAATCTTCTCCCCAAAGGTTACAAGAACCAAAACCAAAAGGTGGTTGTCGAAAAGTAAAAGTTGACTCTCTAAAACTCTCAAAAACCTCGTTTAAATAGGCTAAAAACGAGTCTGGTACAAAATAAGGGAAATCTAGTTTTCTGATGCAGCACCGTGGATCGGTCAGTCCAGGAGCTGGATCGGTCAATCTTGATCTTAGCTGGTCGATCCTCCGATCAGATGCATCTTTTGGTGGCGTGGAGAATAAGATATCTTCAGTAAAATCGTCATATCTTCATAACCACTTGTCCGATTGTCCTCAAACCACCTCCAAATGCTAACTCACGTTGGTATCTTAAGTCAAAATTTCAGCTCGATCCAACGGTGGAAAGTTTTAAAAGGTATTCAAACTTCTAACACTTCTGCATGATTTATCTTCATATGCTCGTTTTTACTTAAAACAGTTCATCTTCTCCCAAAGTGACATGTGATCTGAAAAGACTCTAAAACAGACTAAAAGACTCTAAAACATGTACTCTGACTCAATAAAACCATGGAAAACAAGGATTAGAAACCGATAAAAGTGAGGTACATCAATATAATTTCGATAAATTATGAATTGAATAACAAAAGATTGTGTATTAGTTTAAGTGATTTTATAGAAATTCCAAATTCAATAACAGATAATTTAAGACTGGGGATCAACAATTTTTAGTTTTTTGACTAAAACTTTTAAGTAATTTAATATATACAATGACATTAAATTAGGTATTACATAATACTCTTTAATTTTTGTGTCAAAACCCTTAAACATTATATATTATTTAGTATGATGAGAATGATTTCATTTTTAGTCAGTCAAAAAATATTATCATAATAATTTATTTGTACTCACACAGCTTGATTTTAAAAAGAAGTCCCATTCAAATAAGTTGCTTTAAAGAGAGTTGCAATCAAATGATCTCACTCTTGAGAAACACGTCTTCTCTTGAGCCTCGTTATATGGCTCGATACACAACGGCCATTGCTGTCTCTCTCTTTCTTTTATTTATTTTTTTATATTTATTTTTTACTTTTTTATTCATTTCTAACTTTTCGTATTCCGCTTTAATATATTATTGGTTAATTGTATGATTATGCTCGTTTAAGAACAGAACAAAAAAACTATATTAACGACGGTTTGCAACTATAACAATAGTGGTTAACAGAAATAAACTATAACAATAGTGTTTTTATCGAAAAGAAAACCTGTCGGTTTTATAACAATAGTGTTATATATATATATATATTGTTATATATATATAGTTTATAACAATAGTTTTATAACAATAGTGTTATATATATATATAGCCACGGAATGTTACAAATGAATAAGAGATAACTAGGTTGATCCATAGCTTAATCTTATCATTAAGTGAGTCATTGAGCTTATATAATACTATAATATTAAAATTCTTCGTAAAAAGAAGTAGAATTTAATAATTAACATATAAAAGTAATATAAATGTTTATATATAGTTGGAAGATGCAACGAAACCTCGATGTGAATGATTTGATTTGTATTGTTTAAAATTAAAACACATGAGATTGTGGGTGGAGGCATGATAATTAACCTTTCTATAAAGTTTAGCCAACCAAACTTCTCTTTTTCTCTCGTTATATAAATTATCAGTATCCAAAATGAAATATGTATACGATCGTTTGATTCCCATATTAATTAAAAAAATTTAAGATTTAAAAATGAAAAATTAAAACTCAAATTAAAGGAAACAATAATGAGAGAGAGTTACCATCTTGAGGCTGATTTTCTGCCAACAAAAAGAGCAAAATAAAGATTAGTATAAGTAAAAATTAGATGCTGCTTCTGTTAACTTAACCTCAATTCTGCTTTGACCTTTCAACCAAAAACAAACAAAAAAACTCTGCTTTGACCTTTAGACTTTAGTTAAAACTTTTTAACTTATTATTAAACACGTTTTTTTGTTCTACATACCCTTTTGATTTAAGCTCTGTTCTTTATCTCGTCGCTGCGATCGGAACGAGCGATCAAAAACTACAGCATAAACATAAAATAAAAAGAAACGGATAGAAAACAAAAGATAGTCGCTGCGACTATTATCATTAATAACAGTGATCGCCAAATAAAACAGCGATACATTTTATCGTCGCTACGACTACTTTTCTGGTGGTGCTTATGCTATTCTTCAATGTTGCTTGCTACTCTTCACATCTTTTAGTTAATTTACTTGTATTATAATAATCGCTGATCGCTAATATAGCGATCGTAAAAAGAACACCGCTTTATTATCAACTTTTCGACTGCTCTTCCACCTTCAATTTCACATATATCATTATTTTCGTTTAAATATTTCATTATAATTTGTTAATACGGTATAGTTTCTTTCTATACTTTTGAAAATGGAAGTAAAGATTAAAGAATGCACTAGTTTATTCAACTTTCATGATGAGCCTCTATATTGTTAATTAATGTTAATATTCCACAAGGTGAAAGAAGAAATGTATTTGAACTATCTATTCACCTTATCGATTGAATTATTAGCAAAAAGTATATTTTTTTGATATATTTTTTACAAATCCTATATAGCTGTTGGAAATATTTGAGTACACTTCCTTTGAAAATCTCATTGGGGGTTTTACTTATTACTTGTTATTTAATTAGGTTTCTTTTTGTCAGCAATTTTTTGGCCATTATCGATTAATTGCCTAAAATCTATTTTCTAAAATTACTTTTTAATTTATTACTTGTAAGGGGGAGATATCAAACTCCAGGTATATGAATAATTAGTTAGATCATGTGAACCATCAAATTAAGAAAAACTCATGTTATTGATTAGGTTTAAATTATTGGTTTTTTACTTTGTTCAGAAGAAGAAAAGAAATGTAAATATGGTAAGAGAGAGAGAGTATAAAGACATGAATATTTGAGGATGGCGCGAAAGTGGTGATGTCTCATATTGACAATTTAACCTTATACCATAAATAGATCTAAAACTCGTGTAGGATCAGTGTTAAGTACAAAGTTCGTTTTAAATAAAACTAAAAGAAGTATAAACTTAGACATTTAAAAAAGAATTATAACCGCCAAGAAGCAGGTAGCATAATTAGTTTGTCTCTAACCTAGCTTAACATGAATTTGAATCTCGCCAGCTGTAGTGGGTGCAATTAAGTTATGGATGGGTCTTGTTGATCCCATTAGTCCTCAAAAAAATGAGTAAGGTTGACAAAAAGAAATTATAACTTGTGGAGCTCTATTATCGTTTAGGTTACCTTGTAAATGGTTCTTGTATTAGGAGTTTGACTATTTCTTATCATAAGTGGAAGACTAAAAGAGATTTTAGAAAATACTCTTTAAACTATGGATCTAGCTTTGTTAATGTAATTGTTCAAAAAAAATCTAACTCTAGTAATGGAGGACTCATGAAGAAATGATGCTCCAAGATAAATGTCTCAAGCCAAAACAGGAGAATAAAAGTTGATGAAAGACATCTACTACATACCAGATCTTAAGAGCAACATTCTAAGTCTTGGACAAACCACATAAGAAGGATGTGAAGTGATAATGAAGGAGGATTATTTGACATTGAAAGATAGAAGTGGTAGAGTAGTAGTTAAAGTTAAAAGATCACCAAACAGTTTATACAAAATTCAGCTCAAAGTAGGTAAACCTGTATGTTTACAAGCGAAACTAGCTGATGAATCTTAGAAGTGGCATGCTCGTCTTGGTCATTTAAGTTTTGAAACGATCAAAACCATGTCCAAGCAGAGTATGGTCTATGGTTTGCCACACATAAAGGGAGAGAAACAGTTTGTGAATCATGTCTCGTGGGTAAGCAAGTTAGAAACAGTTTCTGAAAGCAATTGTTTTGGATCTTCAAGAACACTTGAGCTACTCCACGCAGACCTTTGTGGTCCAATTTCATCACTAATCCCTACACAAAACAGATATGTCTTTGTCACTATTGATGACCACACAAGGTACATGTGGTCGATCTTACTAAAAGAGAAAAGTGAAACACTTAAACGTTTCAGAGATTTCAAGAGTTTAGTAGAAAATGACTTAAAAATACATATTTTGACTTTAAGATCAGAGAGAGGGGGGGATTCATATCAAAAGAGTTTCACAAGTATTGTGAAGAGAATGAAATCAAAAGACAATTCACAGCACCGTATATGCCTCAGCAAAACAGTGTAGTAGAACAGAGATATCAAACTCTAATGGAGATGACTAGGAGTCTTCTCAAGCCAATGAGAGTTCCGAATTTCTTATGGAGAGAAGGAGTGAGGCACTCAACATATCTAATAAAAATCGTGTATCAACAAGATCACTTCCAAATCAGACACCTTACGAATGTCTAAGAAACAAGAAGTCTAATCTGAGTCATCTAAAACTTTTTGGGTGTTTAGCCTTTGCAAAAACAGAGAAAGAGAACCTTAAAAAGTTAGATGATCGATCACAGCCTTTGGTGCATCTTGGAGTAGAGCCTGGAACAAAAGCTTACCGACTTTACAATCCTACAACAAGAAAAATCATTGTTAGCAGAGATGTAAGCTTTAATGAAATAGTTTCTTGGAATTAGAAGGGAGATCACGAAGAGACAGAGCAAAACTCAGGCATGTTTTGTATGATATGGGATGATATTCATGACAATGGATCAGGTTCGTATGTACCTAAAAATCATCAAGACACAGACTCAGACATGTCTTTATGTTCAGATGAAGAGGCCAAAACAGAAGAAAGTACTGGATAGAACAATGAAACTACACAGAACGTTGAGTCTCCACAAGACGTTCATCTCAACAAATCAATCAACCTGAACACTAGAGTGATTATGTTCTGATACCTTATGTCGAGTGTGAGAAACTGCTCTTATCAATCAATAATGAACATGAAAATTACAATGAAGCTAAAGATGCAATAGAATGGCCTAAAGCGTATCATCCATCAACAAAAATGGAACATGGGCCCTTGTTGATAAGCCTTACGGTGTGAAGGTGATAGGCTTGAAGTGGATTTTTAAGATAAAGAGAAACGCAGATGGATCCATTAAAAAATCCAAAGCTTGGTTGGTAGCAAAAGGATATGCACAAGACTGGGGATTGATTTTGATGAAGTCTTTGCTCCAGTTGCTAGGATAGAAACTGTACGATTGCTTATTGGTATGGCAGCTTCGAATGGATGAGAAATACATCATTTAGATGTAAAGACTGCATTTTTAAATGGAGAATTAAACGAAGATGTGTATGTCTCACAGCCGGAAAGTTTTGAAAAGAAGGGAGAAGAGCACAAACTTTTTAAACTCTCCAAAGCACTATACGGTTTAAGACAACCACCTAGAGCATGAAATATGAAGTTATATCGTGTTTTGAAGGACCATTGATTCGAAAGATGTTCAAAAGAAAGTTATGTTTATTGAAAAGACGAAGGAACCAGTCTTCTAATAGTAGTTGTTTATGTATATGATCTCTTTATAACAAGAGATCCAAGCAAGATCATCAGCAAATTCAAGCATAGCATGTCTACGAAACTTGACATGTCAGATCTCAGAAAACTAAGCTATTATCTTGGTGTAGATGTTCTACAAACAGAACAAGGGATTGAGATCAAACAAGAAGCTTATGCTAAAAAGATCCTGAAAGAAGCATGTTTGGAAAACAGCAATCCAATTCATATACCAATGGATTTTGGTTTGAAACTCTCAAACTCGGATGAAAAGATCCAGAAATTGATGCAACTCAGTACCGTAAGAAAATAGGATGCTTGAGATACCTTCTTCACACACGACCAGACCTTGCTTTTTCAGTTAATGTACTAAGTAGATATATGCAGAAGTCGAGAGAGACTCATGGGTTGCATTGAAGCAAGTGTTGAGGTATTCGCAAGAAACTACAGGTTACAATTTAAAATATAAGAAGGGAGATGCAAAGACAATTACAGGTTATAGTGACAGCAGCCATTACATTGATGTAGATGATAAAAAAAACACTAGTGGTCATATTTTCTATCACGGTGAGACTCCTATTACATGGTGTTCACAGAAGCAAAAGATTGTTGCTCTGTCCTTGTGCAAAGTTGAGTTCATGACAGCCACAGAAGCATCAAAACAAGCTGTTTGGCTGCAGGAACTAATAAGTGAGATAACGAGAAAGGAATGCTCAACGACAGAGATTAGGATTGACAACAAATCTGCAATAGAGCTCACTAAGAACCCAATTTTTCATGGCCGATCAAAGCATATAAACAAACATTATCATTTTATTCGTGAATGCATTGAAAACTGACAAGTCACAGTGAAACACGTACACGGAGAAGAACAACGAGCTGACATTTTAACTAAACCCCTTGCAAGGATCAAATTCAAGCAAATGAGAAGTCTACTAGGAGTTCAAGACATTTCAAAGAAGGATTTCAAACTTAAGGGGATGAGTGTTGGTTAAGCTTCTTGATAGCTTGCAGCATAAGACAACTTTATAAAAGAGATTAAAGTTAAGATAAGGCTAAAAAGATATTTGATAGATTTAAGAGATATGTATTTCTATTTAGCATAGTATTAGGAAGAGATAAAGGTTAAGTTGTTATGATATCTCTATATATATTCGTGATCATTGAGCTGTGATGATCAACGAAAGAGCATTACAAAATTGTGTTTGTTTTGTTTTGAGTTTAAGTTTCTAATCAATACAAAGAAAGTTTTTTTGAGTGTGTTCTTTGAGCCTTTAATAACCTCACATCATATTTGATATTGAAACTTTTTTTCTATAACTTGCCATCTATTAAGATTCACGTATTTGAAAGGAATATTCCATTCCTTTTATCTTAGTTGAGTTGTTGGCCACTCACCAAATCCATATATATTGTTGTCTATTACAATTTCTTTCAAAAGAGGCAAAGCACACAGATTCACTTATGTTATTATAAAAAAAACATTAAAAAAACACAAAACATAGAAGAATGAAATCAAGAACGAGCTTCCTCATATATCTTATTGATAACACTTCATATTCAATCTAAGACTTAAAATCAATCGTCATTTGTGACATATTTCGTATTTGATCTACCGATTCATTTTATATTGATCGGTATCAGTGTTATAATAAAAACTCAAATTTGACAAATATTCGAAGGTCTCAACGAAAATAAAATTTATACACGATATTGTTTGGAACGATATTATATATTATCATATCGTGATTAGTACTAATAATACAAGTTGATTATATATTATAATTAGGGTACATATTATTAATCATCATATTCTACTAATAAATCATCTTACAAATCAGAAATTAAATCCAATAAATAGGACACATAAATATCCGGAGGAAAATGATGAATGCATTGGAATATTCATAGCATTTTACTTTGATTTCTTCTAAATCAAAACTAAAAAGTCAAAATTTTGTTGTTATATTGAGATTATTATTTGGCATCGAATTGTTCTTCAACTTTCACGTTTTGTCATGAGATAGAAAGTGAAGAACTAAAACCTAAACTTAAAAAAAAAAAGAAAAAAAAAAGCTTTTCCTTTCTAAAAATACTAGAGATAAAAGCTTTCTATAATTTGTGATATTTTCTTTGTTTTTGGTCAACTTAGAATTTTCTGTTCTGTTTGGTCCATTTTTTGTATATTGTTGATACATGTTTTACATGCATATTGTCCCACTAAACTATTAATCAAAAGAATCCATGTGTTGCCAATAAATTGGATTATCATTCCCTATGTTTCACATTCTTCATAGTAGATTGAAATAAATGTGAGTAAAATTTTCCATATTTTTTTTCTTGTTTATAAGAAAAACTGTTTTATTCTTTTAAATCAAATTTTTTTAAAAAAAATCAAGTAATATACAGATACATATAAAATACAATTTCAATTACTTTGTTTTCTAAAATATATTAGTTATATTGTTTTAATTCTGTTTAGCCTTTCGGATCCAAACTCTAGTTCATAACATGATGATAACTCATGTTACTATATTCATGATAAAATTTTAAGATCCACCAAACGATTTCCTTTAACTGTTGTATGGAATTTTTGATAGGTTACATATGCCTATGAGCATTGTTAGAGGTGGATCTCATATCTTTTTATTCGATCCATAATTAGAAAAGTATGTTTGAAACCTACTAAATATTTTGTCTCGGCAAAAAGTCAAACATTCAAATATCATCTCGGTCATAAGGACATCTAGGCAATATGATCAAAAATATTTAAAAGTCATCTCGGTTATAAAGATATCTCAGTAACTTGATATCTTCCAAAATAGATTACTTGACCAACACGCTTCAAAAAAAGAAATATGGAAATATTACATATCAAAAATAAAATATTTCCGAATATTTTGGAAGATTTTTGAGACAAAGTCAAGTCTTAACAAATTATGTAATATTTTCATTTTTGTAACCGACCCTATACATTATAAATATGGGAAGAGATCTCCGAAAAGAGACCAAATTTTTTATAATCCCGCACATGTAATACTAAGCTCTCAACACTTTTACTCGAGAACAACTTTCCTTTCAACCTTAATTGACAGATTCTTTGCCCATCTTCTCTCTTAATCTTGGAGTCGGATTTAAAACCTAGGTACTCGATCCTACTCAAACAAGCATAAGATGTGATTCAATAACTAAGGACTGAACCTGAATCAGCTTTGCTCGGTTCTTAACTTGAAAGAATGACATTGTCAATATGGTTTCCAGAATGTGGGACTATTGTTATGACATCGTACAAATATGAGTTTTCTTATCCCATGGAATTTTGAATCTTTGTTCAAACTCTATATTTAGAGAAAAATCTTTTCCAATGATATTTTAGTTTTTACTCCCAATTTGAAAATTTTATACTTTTTACTTCAAATTTGAAAATCTCTATTTCTTTCTTAGTTTTTTAGAGTAAGATTTATTCTTTACAAAATAACCTATTAATTTCTAATGTATTATTATTTTATAACATTATATGATCAAAATTTATATATATATAATATTATAAAAAGTTAGTATATTTTAAAAAATTATAAAATGGTCAATAAAGTGGCTCAGTATACCCATGATCTAACTTGATAGCAGATTATGAGTTTGATTCCCACCAAGCTTCAGTTGAAGAATTTAGGCTATAAATTAGCTTTGTAGTTTAACTCTCTAGGGATCAAAGACACGGAGTAGTGGCAAAACAGGTTGTGAAGGCGAGCGTACTTCTTAGGGTAAGCAGAGAAAGTTTTCCAACTCTCTGAGTTTACGAGCAACTTCAGAGCAATCCACTGCAAACTCGACTTCAGTGATCAGGAGAGAGAGGAGAGATGATATTGCCCAAAGTAAATCTTCAATTTCAGACTAAAGAGGAGACAAACTAAACCGAAGTCCATGTGCTCCCAGACTCACTCCTCCTAATCCATCGGTAAAGTAATACCAATTGAGACTCGAGAAGTACTATAAGTCTTTTCATGACCTGTCCACGTAGCACCTATGACCCGTAAAAGATGCTAACAACGCAACGGATGGAACAGAAGCTCACTTTTCACTGTGGAGCCATGAAGGCCTGCTACCTAATCTGAAGAGAGTTCAAAGGCGCTCTTATCATTCGCTCGAGTCCAAGCTGAGGCATCCTCTTCCGCATGTCTTACAGTGTCTCGGAGGTCCCTATTATATTGGAGAATATCTTATCATTTCTTGCCTTCCTACTACTTTCTGACGCACACAGATTTCTCTCTGCCCAATACTCTGATTTCACAAAGTATCTTCCAAAATTAGTAAAATGCCAACCTAGCCAATCAGGTCTTGGCTGCCCAGGAATCAGAATACCTAAGATCAACCTAACATAATACAAGTTGGTTAACAAGAATTGAGTGCCAGCACTGAAAATCAGAGTCAAGAAGCTGGTCAACCGTCAAATCGGGAAATAAAGAGGAACAAAATAAAAAAAAATAGAAATGAGTAAAAAGATAATACATTAAAATATTATTAAAATATTTATTTAGAGTAAGAAATAAAGTAAAACATTGGAGTGAAGTTTTTCTTCATTTCAAAGAATTCTATTTTTGAAGGAAAAAAATAGAAACCACCATTAGAGATGCTCTTAGTAGTATAACTAAGAGAGTGTATTGAACCATGAATCATCTACAATATACTTTTTGGTATGTGCGATGTGAAGTATTCTCTCTGTTGATAATTATTTGATGTTTTAGGAATTTCATACATATTAAAAAAAATTTGTAAAATGACGTTTTAATCTTTTTTGTCAATAATTAGATCGAAAACACTCGATTTATAGACAAAACTTACACTCTAAAATTCTTTTTTCCACTTGTATTGGGAAGGAAATAAACCCAGTACCTTAGAATTTGTAAAGTGAACAACTATGGTCAACACATTTTAATCTTATATATATTTAAGGAGAAAGAAAAATGACTCAGGGGGAAATAATATATTATAGGTTAAATATCTAGTAAAAACCTGAAATATTAATTTCTTAGAAAGAATTTTTTTTAAGAACATCGATTGTAACGCACATGACATTTACTCTAGTGGAAGGTGGTAAATTCACTAAAGGTATGTGCACTTGCACATTCAGAGATTGAATCCTATTGTCTACATTATATAGAAACTTGGGTAATAGACCAGACAGTTGTGACCCAATATTAAACCAAAAAATAAGAACATCCATTGTAACTAGAAGAAAACCAAGAGAGTATATATAAGTACATTTAATGTTTACTCAGGCTTATATATGGGTGGTCATAATTGTTAGAGAATATGAACCATAAATCATGATTTTTAAAACAACTGATTAGCAATCAGATGTTATAGATCCGTTGCAAAAATGATTAATTGGATCAAATGGTTATTGGTTCAATTGTTTTCTCAAACACAAGGTTATGGATTCAAGTCTATTTGGGAAGAGTAATTTATGTCTTAAACGTGTATTATCAATAGTGTTGGAGGTAGACATCGTCTCATGTGGTTTGGCCCATATGACTTTGCTAAAGACCCGTTATGGATCCATAAAGGGTCATAACATGCCTAGGGTCAAAAGATCAATTCAAAGACTAGGACGATTTTAAAGCAGTCGAAGGCGGCGGCAAAACAAACATACAACCACAAAGGATACTCAGTAGATACGTTGGCATGCCGACCATTATGGTGTGCGAAGGAAGTCGTTAGGTCCACATCAGCTAAATTGTACATGCTTCGTGGAGACCACTATACAGATCGAGTATCAAGTACCTAATGATAAAGTGGGTCGGCACAACAACTCAACAGCTCAGTGTATACGTCTGTCCAAACTACACGTGCATTGTGGGGGTCACCTTCCAGGCCGAGTACCATGCATCCACGATAACGTGGATCAGCATAACAATTCACCAGCTCAGCCTATACGTCTGCAGCAACAATGTCTTAATCAGAGGACCCACATGCTGCAATCCTAGAATAACGTTGGTGACTTGAAACTTAACGGACTGGCCCTAAATCATAATCACTATAAAAGAAAGCAAAGTGTATGCCTAGCAAGCCATCTGATCATCACTTTTCTCTCTAGAAACATAGAATCTCTAATATCATTTTCGCCTCGCATAATTGAGAATCCAAATCCATCTTTGTTATTTCTGTTTGATATTGATTAATAAATAAAGTGTTCATCTCACCACAAACAAATAACTCGCCCGAATACCTGAAACAAGAAACTCTACGGTAGTAAAAAAAAAAACAATTTGTGAACACTCTCCTAAACAGCTCTTAGAAATGTCTACGTGTCATGTTTGGACTTGTACTCGAGAAAATTTCCTTAATATACAACATTAATGAAACATCTTACGTATAAATTATTTCCTTACTTGTATAAATATTTCACAAAAAAGGATATATGAAGATCTATTTGATCACATGTAGATATGGCAATTTCGATTTTAAGTATATTATAGATTATTAACTTAAGTCGATTTAACATTATTACAGCCATAAAGTATACTTCTTTACTTTTGGGTTTGGTCAAGAGGTGATACAAATTTTCTAATTTTTTATACATTGTGAATAAATTTTCTAAATTAAAATACGGATACAAGGACAGAAAGAAGGATTAAATAACATACTCATACACGAAAATAAAATAAATTAATTTTCCCAAGAGGATATATATATAATTTATCCACTTATCGTCCTTATCGCCTTCCTTCAATTTAATTTTCAATTAAAAAAAATAAAATAGAATAAAAACCTTATCCCTTCTCTCTCTCTTGTCTGCCATGGCGATTACTACTATTTTCTGAGTTTGTGATTTGAGACTTTGATGAGACAGAAACCCAGAACTGAAGAAATTTTCAACCGTGATTTTCCGACCAAATCGGTAAGAAAATTTCTGGGTTGTGATCTGTACAAATACGGTTATGGAGTTAATGGCTAAACCTACCTTCTCCATCGAGATTTCCGTATACGGGAACGATCTTCCGGCGACGGAGAAGGCTTCTTCTTCCACTTCCTCCTTTAGCGAGACGGCGAACGAGGAAGGAGGCGTGTTAAGTCGTCCCGGAAGTGGAATCTGGTCAGGAAAAACGGCGGAGTATTCGTCGGATAGTTCTTCAATTGGATCGCCGGGAGATAGCGAGGAGGATGAAGAAGAGGAAGAAAGCGAAAACGATGATGCTTCATCTAAGGAATTAGGGCTTCGAGGATTGGCTTCAATGAGCTCTCTTGAAGATTCTCTCCCAAACAAGTAAAACTTTAATTATCTATATCTCCATTACCAAAAACTGGATTTAAGTTTTAGGGTTTGTTTTATTTATTTCTAATTTTATTGCAGGAGAGGATTATCGAATCATTACAAAGGGAAATCAAAATCTTTTGGGAATCTAGGAGAGATTGGGAGTGTGAAAGAAGTAGCGAAGCAAGAGAATCCATTGAATAAGAGAAGAAGATTACAGATCTGTAACAAATTAGCAAGAAGATCGTTTTATTCATGGCAAAACCCTAAATCTATGCCACTGTTACCAGTAAACGAAGATGAAGACGATGACGATGAGGAAGAAGATGATGAAGATCTGAAATCTGGGAACAAGTCATCGAGTGATGAAGAAGGAAGAACGAGAGTTATAGCGAGGAAATCTTCATTCAAAAGTAGAGCTTACAAATCTCGAAGTTGTTTTGCACTTACAGATCTGCTTGAGGAAGAAGATGATGATCAATAATGCAATCATGAATTTTTCTTTGTTCATACTCTTTTTTTTTTTTCTATCTAAAATATAATTTCATTTCGTCGCGCGAATTAATGTTTTTTCTTTATCTTTAATTCGGAAAAAAAAATATTAATGATATTTTTAATCGACGGGAAAAAAGTAAGATCAACTATGTTAGTGTTTGTGACTTTGTTCTTTTCTTAGCTTATCTGTTTGTTGTCCTTTTTCTATCTCCACATTATCGACTCTCTATTTTTTTATTTATTTAATCAAAATGGTCAAGTCAATATCCTATTGGACATTTTCTAGAAAAGTGAGTATAAAAGTGGCCTATGTTAATTAATTCATTTAGTTGAAACAAATGGACACCTATATCATTCATGACTAAATAATACAACGACCATCTCTAATGTATTGTGTATTTTAATTTAAAATAGAGGAAGTATATAATCTCTAATGTATTCTTCTGTATTTTAATTTAAAATAGAGGAAGTATATAAGAGATGTATTTTACTCCAATTTATCCTTTCTTTTTTACTCACCAAAAGAAAAATTTCAGTATATTCTATTTTTAAGTTATTATTAATACCTGTTTATTTCTAAAAATTGCAATTTAATCCTGAAATTTTGTCTTTGAAATTTTTTTATTTTTTAAGAGTTTAGTTCGCGGTTTGTAACTTTTGTGTTGTTTAATCTATAAATGTTAAATTTTTAAAGTTTAGTTTTATCTCATGAAGTATTTCTCATATCTTGGTTTATAATATTATTATTTATAATATTTTAAATTAATCTTTTTTAGAAGTTTAATTATTATTTAGATATTAATTATCAATTATAATATTTAAAATTTAATTAAAATTTAAAGTTCAATTATTATTTAGATTTAATGATCAGTTATAATAGTTAATGATTATTTATATCATTTATAAAAAACTAAAGGATTGTTTTATAAATAAAAAATTTCACCTCTAAAATAGAGGAAAAAATAGCATTCCACTAATTTAGAGACAAAAATAGACGTGGGTTGGAGAGAATTTTACTCTGTAATATTATTTAGAAGCAAATATAGAGTTGCGTTACATATACTCTAAGATCGAGATACTATTTTTGAAGGTTTAAAAATACTCTCTCTGTTCTGACATGTATGATTTTTTAGGTTTTTCATGAAAAAATAATTTTTCCAACTAAAAATATATTTTTAATATATGTAATAATTATTCAGCCAATTAGAAATTAATCCGGAGAATACAATGGTCAAGATAGATAAAAAAGATATTGTTGGAACCAGTCTTAGCACAACGAGTACTAAAACGGTAGTTCCTGATTCAAAGAGTGGGAGAGAAAGGGCAAGGACACTTGTGGATTTGATTAGGAGCAAGAGCTTAGTCAACTAAGAACAAAGAGAGATGATTGTCGAATTGATACTCTTATTATTCTTTGTATTCCAAAAATCAATCCTTTTTTTAAAGGATTGTACTTCTATTTATAGTTTATAGAGGCGGTTACATGTGTTGAAAATAAAAGAAGATTTAAAAATCTTGTTGAAAAGCCTGAATCTGTTAAGATTTGTGCTAGATTTGTGGAAGTTTTTCATGTCGGAACAGGAAAACTTCTATTTATCGTTTGCTGATGAGTCCTCCGACTTCCGTTCAGGTTCGTGGAACCTTTCGAGATGAGACATTTTGCCGAGTCGAATATCTTATCGGAGTTGAAGACTTAGTGCTTGCAACTGGGTTGTTCTTTTATATTCGACCCATTGTTTTTAGTGGACTAAAATAGGATCTCGGATCCACCTCCAACAATTGTCCCCCCTAGACTCGGAAAATTCTAGTGCTGAACTTTCAAGTTAAAAAGATTGTTTCATCTTCCAGAATCTTTGGTCCACATGTTAGTTTTCCCGTGGGCAAGTTTAACGGTCGCCTTGGTTTTACGCAAATAATCTTTATTACCACGTGGCGTCGCTTCGATTACTTCCCACTCAGTTATAATTACAATTTCGCGTCGCTTTGTATTTCAGTAATGCCCCATAAATACTGTATTTCTTCTTCTTCTTTTACCATTCATTTTTTATCTGCACAATCTTACTTTGACGATTTTTGAGTTCTTCTATCTTCAAACTTCTTTAAGTTTTTCTTACTTCTTTTCTTTATTCTTCTTTGAAAATGGGTCTTGATGATTTTAAAATTCCTAACTTTGAGGCTAGTGTCAATTCTGCGCTCAAGGGTTTAAATGTTCAGACCTCTAGAGGTCCTTCTAGAGTTTCTGAATCCATAGCTGCTCCAATTTAGGACATAGTGAAAGTCCCTTCAAGGTCTTGTCATGGGGATTCGCGGCCTGCAAAGAAGGTGAGGAATGATGTGCCGCTGAGGATTGGTTCACCAAGAGGAGGCGGTAAGAGTGGTTCCACGGGTTCTTCTCATGGAAGGGGTAGGGGTATGCTTACCCGAGTTGCCCAGGACTACCTTGAAGTAGTAGAACTACAATCTGAACTTTCTGCCGCCACGGAAGAACTCGTTTGTACCAAAGATGAGTTTGAAGCTGGAGCGCGAAAACGTCCTCAACTTGGTAGCTCAAAATGCGGAGCTGTTAGAGTCGCTAGATTGTGCTCATTCTGACCGGGGTGCCGCCTTCAAATATGCCGAGAAGGCTTATGACGAGGTGTTGAGGTTGCATGCTGAGTTGGATTTGATGAGAGGGGACTTTGATTCTCGACTCCACCGGCCATTAACTGTTGAGAACTTGAGAATCTTTGAGGTTCTTCGTGAGCGCCTATTTGACCGTTTTGGTCGGATTACTGCTAGGTTTAATGATCTTGACAGGAACCTCGAGACCCGTTTGTCGTACGCCCAGTTTATTGGGTCGGTAAACGGTCTCCCATTGCTTTTCAACCGTGGAGTCGACATTCCTCCTGCGATCATTGACTCGATGACTGCCAAAGTGAACAAGTTCAAGGAGCTCGTTGATAAGGAGAATTTGACGCTGCTGCTTCCGGGGGACTTGGTCGTCCCCATTTTCAAAGTTGGAGAAGCCTCCAATGCTATTGAAAGTCGACTCACAGAAGCTCTGTAATTTTTCTGGACTCTATCATAGACTTCTTTTGTAGTCGTCGCCTGGCTTCTTTTAGGAGTTGTTCGCACTTGGTGCTTTTTGTAAATATTATTCCTTTGTAAATGAAACAAAATTTGATCTTGAAACAATTGCTTAACTGATTGGCTCGTCATTTTATGAATTATGGTTCCCGAGATTCTTTTTCTTATTTTTTGTGCGTTTAGACAAGTTTCTTCCTGTGTTTATAGAGTTTGATCTTGTTTTAGTTTAGGAAGAGAACTTTCTGTTATGCGAATTTAAAGCTGAGATTTTAAGACTCAGTTTGAGTTGTTAAAAAGTTCAGACTCGGAAACCATATTTGTAAAACTTGGTCTAAGAATTCCAATTATCAATTTAGAAATCATGTTCCGACTTTGTTCGGGACTTTATTCTCGTAATTATGTACAAAGCTGTACTTTGTCGTTAAATGAGATTTTAATCTCGGCAAATCTATACAAAGCTTTTGCTTTGTCTTTTAAGTGAGATTTTAATCTCGGCAAATATGTACAAAATTTTTTCTTTATCTTTTAAGTGAGATTTTAATCTCGTAAACCTATTCATAGCTATGCTTTGCCTTTTTGATGAGATCTGATCTTAAAAACCTGTATGGAACTTTGTTCCGTCGTTTGGTGGGATTTCCATCTCAAAAGATTTACACAAAGTTTTTAGGCCTCGTCTTTTCTGCAAGAATTAGAATCATGTCAGTATTATGATAGGTTAATCTCGTAATAGCCGAGTATTGTATGAGTTCCCGAGATTTAGTTCGGTGAGCTTAGAACTCAATTTTAAAGGTAAGGATTGTGCTTTAGTCAAAGATATTTGAGATTTAGGCTTGGTGATTCAAAGTTTTTCGAGATTAGGCTCACCGAGTTGAGAACTCGGCATTGAGATAAGGACTAGGCCTTAGTCAGAGATTTTTGAGATTTAGACTTATTGATTATAAGTTTTTTGAGATTAGGTTCGGCGAGTTGAGAACTCGACATTTGAGATAAGGACTAGGCCTTTAGTCGATGGATTCTCAAGGTTTAGAATCGGTAAATTTTCTTTGTTTGGAATAAGTTTTTTGAGGTTGAGCTCGACTCGGCTTAAAGATAAATTGCATTTATTTTTTTGCGAGAATTTATATCGGTTTGCAACTTGTGAAGATATAGATGTAACCTATTCTTTTTTTTAGATGCCAACTTGGGACAAGCAAAAATTTTATAGAGTTCTAGTTGGACCAGAAGGCTACCTACGTACTCCAAAGGGATCAAGCCAAGATGTAGTTCTCATTATATAACTAATTAAGTAGACAGAGATGCGTTAAGTGACGCATCTGATTCACTGAGATAGCGAGCTTTTAGTAGTAGTATCGCTTTAAGTTGATGGAGTTCCAACTTTGAGGAATTGGTATTCCTTCCATTCTTGTGATTTTGTATACACCTGGCTTTACGACTTCAAAGATAATGTATGGCCCTTCTCACTTTGCATCGAGTTTTTCGACATTGAGCTCGACCATGTTCTCGAACACTTTTTGAAGTACAAGATCTCCAACTGCAAAATTTCATCCGCGTATTTTCTTATTGTAGTACTTTGCGGCTTATTGTTGATAGTTTTGTACTCGAAGAAGTGTTTCATCGCGTTCTTCTTCTAATTTGTCAATGCTACTTTCCATAGCATTGTTGTTAGCGTCTTCATTCTCGGAAATATGTTTGCAGCGTAGAGTTGGCACATCTATCTCGGTTGGAGCCATTTCTTCCATTCCGTGAGAAAGGGAGAATGGAGTTTGTCTGGTGGAACGCCAAGGTGTGGTCTGATGTGACCATAATACACCCTCCAACTCGGAAGCCCAACTTCCCTTCTTTTCAAAGAGTCACTTCTTTAGACCATCGATGATCTGTTTGTTCGTGGTTTCAGCCTGGATATTTCCTTGTGGGTTGCGTGAGTTTACTTGCTTACTCGGATATTCCATCTAGCATAGAATTTGGTGAGTTTCACCAAGATGAATTGAGATCAGTTGTCAGTCACGATCTCGTATGGAAAACCATGTCGGTAGATGATATTTTTACATAGGAATTTGATTACATCTTTATCCTTGATCTGAGAATAAGCTTCTGCTTCGACCCACTTTGAGAAGTAGTCGGGCATAACGAGCATGAACCTCTTTTTCTAGGATGATGGTAATGGTGCGACTATAACTATTGCCCATCGCATAAATGGATAAGGCATCATTGCCGATGTTAACTCCTTGGTTGGAGCATGAATAATGTGCCCATGTCTTTGGCAGTTGTCACATTTAGCAGTGTATTTGGGGCAATTCTTTGCCATAGTCGGCCAGTAGTAGCCGAGTGTTTTTATCTTTTGAATGAGTGTTCTTCCACTGTTGTGGTTTCCTCCCGCTCTATAGTGTCTCCTTTTGATGATCTCGTCGAATTCATTTCCATGAATGCAAGTGAGTAGTACTCTGTTTGTACTTTTTTGGTAAAGTTTTTTGCCGACTTGGGCGTAAAAGGCACATTTGGCTTTTAAACGGCACACTGCCCATCTGTCTTCTAGCGTTTTGTTGTCTAGGATGTAAGCTAGGATTTCGTCTCACTAATCTACTTTCTGATTGTCATTATGTTCGGCATCTGCCATCTCGGAATTGGATTCTTCTCGTACTTTGTCTATAGCCGAGACGAGTTCTAGATCTCCCTTCGTTAGGCTTATGCTTGGTCGATCTATGCTTTACACTTGGATGATTCGCCTTTGGATGGGATCTGTTGTAGATTCAAGAAGGGCTAGGACGTCGACAAATATGTTCTCGGACCTTAAGATTTTGTTGATCTTAAATCTCAATTTCTTGGTTAGCTCCTTTACCACGTGAAGGTAAGCTTCCATTTGATCATTCGTTGTATCCTAACCTCCGTTCACTTGGTTAACAACAAGTTGGGAGTTGCAATACCAATCGATATTGGTAGCTCCGACTTCTCTAGCCAATTTTATTCCTGCAAATAGGGCCTTATACTCTGCTTTGTTGTTTGAAGCTGGGAATGCAAGTCAGAATGACTATTCTAGGATTTCCCCCGTAGGGCTCTCTAGTCGGATTCCTACTCCTGAGCTGTGTTGTGATGAAGATCCATCCACATACATCTTCCATGTTTGATCTTTTGCCATGCCAAGAGGTTCTAGATCCGGTAAGTCGGCTAAGACTTGTGACTTCACACTTGTATGCTCTTTAAATTCGATGTCATACTCGCTTAACTCAACTGCCCACTTCATCAGTCGTCCTGACTGATTTGGGCTATGCAGTATTGTCCGTACTAGATGATTTGTTAACACTATAACGGTATAAGACTGGAAGTAAGGTCGTAACTTCCTTGTTGAGGTTACTACCGCTAGTGCAAGCTTCTCTATGGTTGGATATCGGGATTTGGCTCCATCCAATGACTTGCTGATATAGAAGATCGGGTACTAAGTTCCTTTTTCATCTCGAACTAGTACATCACTAACTACTAAGGTAGAAATTGCTATGTACAAGTATAGTGGTTCTATGTTTTCTGGCTTGGCGAGTATCGGCGGTGTTGAAAGGTACTCTTTCAACTCGGAGAAAGCCTTCTCACAGATTTTGTCCCACTTGAATTCTTTGTTTTTATGCAACAAGTTATAGAATGGAATACATTTTTTGGTTGAGCGCGATATGAGGCGGTTCAGGGCGGCTATTTGACATGTCAGTCTTTGCACTTCTCGCTTATTGTTTGGAGAAAGCAACTCTTGAATTATCGTGACCAGTTTTGGATTTGCTTCAATTCCTTTTTGAGTGACTATGTATCCGAGGAATTCTCCCGATGTAACTCCAAAACTGCATTATTGGGTTGAGTTTCATCTGGTATTCATTCAGAGTTTTGAAGCAACGAGCTAAATGATCGATGTGATCTTCTTCTTCTAACGACTTTACAAGCATGTCATCAATATATACTTCCATTGTTTTCCCAAGTTGATCGGCAAACATTTTGTTCACAAGACGTTGGTAGGTAGCTCCTGGGTTCTTTAGTCCAAATGGCATTACTTTATAACAGTACGTGCCTCGTTCTTTGATGAACGAATTCTTCTCCATGTTGTCAGGATGCATCCAAATCTGGTTATATACGGAAAAGGCACCCATGAACGAAAGAAGTTCATTTTCAACTATTGCTTGAACGATTCAGTTGATATTCGGCAACAGTTAGCTGTCTTTTGGACAAGCTTTGTTGAGGTTAGTAAAATCTACACAGACTCGTCATTTTCCATTATTTTTGGAATAACTACCGTATTGGCTAGCCATTCAAGATACTGACGAGTTCAACGGTTGTTTGGTCTGGCTTCTCGAGAGCAGGTGGTTTGGTTAATATTCTGCTTCCTATCGATGCGGCGATCATGGATGATTTGTTCCTTAACTTTAATTTGGCGATAAAGCAAGTTCTAGCTATCTTCTGATCATCTTTGAATGTGTAGACTCCTTCATTTATCGGGATTTTAACACATTGATGATAGCTTGAAGGCACAAATTTCATCGTGTGTATCCAAGGTGTTCCCATGTTGTAGATCAGTGGTTTATCTACAACTAGTAGCTTCATCTATCTCGTAATCCCAGCAACTCGGATTGCTAGCTTCATTGTTCCAATCGCATTTATTGTGCTTCCATCGAATGCGGTTAAGGTTCTGTCTACGGGTTTAAGCTAAACATCCGGTAGTGCCATCTTATCAAGGGTTTCTTTAAATATAAGATCTACTGAACTCCCAGTATTGATGAGAATTTGTGAAACATCGCAGTCGGTAATTTGGAGTTTGATAACTATGGGGTCGTTATGCGGGAAGCGAACTCCTTTGACATCTTCAGCGGTGAAAGTGATCACCGAATCCATGATGTGCATGCACTCCTTGACGGGCTCCTGTCGATTGAGGTGACTACCTTTCATTCATATTTCTTGATTGAACAAATAATGTCATCACAGAATTGTAATAAGCCCATGATTACGCTGAAGACAACTCTCAGATCGCCATATCAGTTATTGTCTCCTTCTGGCTTTTGCTGCTTAGTTACTTCTGAGGTATCGTCCTTTGGATTTGCCAATTTGAAAGCAGCTTCTTGTTGCTCGGCTTTTTTCTACTTCTGCGCTTTATACCTCTGGGTTTCTTCTTATAAAACCTCCAACATTCCTTTACTGAATTTCTTAGCAAGGAATTCTTGCAATTGTTTGCACTTCGCGGTTGAATGACCCGCTTTCCTGTAGAACTCGCAGTATTCATTCCGGTTGTAGGTATTATTGAATGACTTGTTATGGGGCTATTACTCTCTCCGACTCGGAAAGTGATTGATTAGTTTGGTTTCCCTCTATTATATTGTCTTGGCACGTAATGCCCTTCTCTTGGCTCTTTTGTTGTTGAGTTCCGCTGTATATCTTGATTCTGCGAGAGGATATGATTTTCCTCTATGTACTCTGCATGTCTCGCCGCTTTGAAAAGGGCGTCTAAGATAGTGTTGGGCCTATTGACGAAAAGATCCCGTTTAAGTGCCTCGTCGGTCACCATTTCAGTTCAGAGGGCTTTAATTTTCATGTCATCACTGACTTTAGCCTTTGTCAGAATCTTCTTGCAACGTCCGAGATACGACTTCAAAGGCTCGTCAAAGCCTTGCCTTAAAGATCTCAACTCAGCAGTCGAGGTATCTTGATTGACGAATAAGGCATACTGCTTCATAAATAGCTCAGCGAGTTGGTTAGAGCTTTCGATTGACCCGACTGGTAGCTTGGTGAACCATTCCAAGGCATCTCCAGTCAAATTTTCTGTAAAGTGCTGGCATTAAGCTGCGTCTTTGTTTTCCACGGTGTAGTTAGTACCGTTCATCATGACGTTGAATGCACTCATAAATTCCACTAGGTCCAAATTCCCATCGTAAGAGGGGCATCGGAGCCGCAATCCTTTATTTACCAAGACTCTCCTTAGTCGTGGTGCGAATGGTGAATTTTATGCCTGAGCTGGGATCCTTCCTATCTCGGGTCTCGAGCTGGTAGTTTGATGGAATTTTGATTTTATGTCGTCCATCATCTTCAACAATGTTGCTGCGTCCAACATTACTTAACATGTTGTCCAGACGTATTCGGTATAGCAGAGTGATCTTGCACCAAAGTGTTTGCTGGTTGTGGACTCGGTAAATCCCTAAATAGTGTTCTTTGAATATTCGCTAATGCTTCCGCGCATAGCCTATTGACCTGCGTAGTCGGTTGACTACTCTCATTCAAACGAGATTCCAGCCTATTGAATCTTTTGGCGTATCTTTGGTCGGAAGCTTCATGATGTACGGTTAAGTTTCGCACTAAGATCCAGAGTGTCGGTGATCCCGGTGGTGGTGGCGGAAAATTAGTGTCCTCTTGACTCTCTTGTTGATTCTCTTCCTGAGTTCGGTTTGAATGCAGGGTTGATCCATTCGTTAAATCGACGTGCTCCTGAGGGAGAGGTTCCCTTCTTTCCAGTGAGGTGATGGTGATTTCTCCTTCAACCATCTTCCTATTCTTAGAGTTTTCTCTTGCTTTTGTGAAGATACCCTTTGGTATCTTCCCCACAAATGGCACCAACTGTTGGAACCGGTCTTAGCACAACGAGTACTAAAAGGGTGGTTCTTGATTTAAAGAGTGGTAGAGAATGGGCAAGGATACTTGTGGATTTGATTAGGAGCAAGAGCTGAGTTAACTAATAACAATGAGAGATGATTGCCAAATTGATACTCTTATTAGACTTTGTATGCCAAAAAGCCGATCCCTTTTTTCAAAGGATTGTGCCTCTATTTATAGTTTATAGAGGCGGTTACATGTGTAGAAAATAAAAGAAGATTTAAAAATCTTGTTGATAAGATTGAATCTGCTAAGATTCGTGCTAGATTTGTGGAAGTTTTCCATGTCGGAACATGAAAACTTCCATTTATCATTTGTTGATGTGTTATCCAACTTCCCTTCAGGTTCGTAGAACCTTCCGAGACGAGACATTTGCCGAGTCGAATGTCTTATCCGAGTTGAAGATTTAGTGCTTGCAATCGGATTTTTCTTTTATATTCGATCCGTTATTTTCAGTGGAGCAAAATAGAATCTCGGATTCACCTCCAATATATATACTAATAAATATTGCATGGAAAGTTGAAAACATCAAGTAATATAGAAACAATTGGAAAACGGACAGAGTATTATTTTGTTTAAATGAAGTGTTTTACTAATTTATACATATTTTATAAATGTATATAAATATATTGTTTTGTGACTTTTTGTATTTTATATTATATTTATGGTTGGTTAATAATTTTCAGATTAGATCACTTTTTCTTAAATAGTGCTCTTAATCTTCATTACTTTATGGTAATGATCATCGTTGCGTAGCAGCACAACAAAGATATTGAATGAAAGAACGATCACCAAAATGTACTTAAGAGCAAACGAAAACGATTTTTCTGTTGTAGTCAGAGTCATCGGCAATGACAGCGAAGAAAGATTCTTATAATTGAGTACAGACCAAGCATTCACCAATGGCTCCTACATCAAGCATCTTCTGTGTGAATCTGCATCTCCACATCCGCGACTGTCTTCTTTGCATCTTCAATCTCTGGACCTTCTTTCTCATCAGCCTCTTCCAATTCCGTCTGCAAATTCAGTTCTTTGTTAGAGACAAAACACAAAATAGAAATTTCATGCTTCCTCTATGTGCTTATTCATGAAGTTCTACATTAAGAGTTAAAAATACTCCTAAACTTCAGTTCACTATCTAATGTTTATTCTAGACCAGTGATATAAAGCTAGACTGACGCTTAGCAAAGCAACAGTGGTGGGGAAAACGTATTAACCAAAGTGGACTTCAGGTCAGCTAATGCAGCCTCAAGACGTTTGTGGCAATCCGGAATCATCATCCTTGACTCACCCAACACATTTTCCTGTATCACCACATAGACAATCAGGAAAAACAGAGTTTAAATATCAGAATCTGAGATCTCCAACCATGTAGATTTACATGAATACAAAATGTCCATTGACAAGAAAGCAAAACCGACTTAACAAACACACTCTAATCATCACTGAAAATGAAAATTAGCCATTTCAAGATACATTATTTGAAGAATAAATACGTCTCTGAATCTTCAAAGATCTAAAAGGAGGTAGATCATCATGAAACCGTAGTTAAGAGAAATGGATAATTTGAATCTGTACCTGCTGTTTAAGGTCGTAAGGATCAGCTCCTTTTTCCTTCATATCAGCAGTCTTAGTTGCTTCTCTCTCAACCTCTTTCTCATAAGAGTGAAGCTCTTTCACAATCCTTTTACAAGTTGACGTTTTTATCTTCAAGTTCCTGATCGTAGCCATTGATTATATCACCCAAAACCCAGTTCTGAAGCAATGCAAAGACTGAGAACACGGAAAGAAAATCACTTTAAACAAACAACGTATATATATCTATACACGGCACCAACAACACCCATTAATGACGGAAGTGTAAAGTCTTATACTATGAACGTGAGAAGCAGATTAAAGCAGCCACTAATTTAAGCTCTCCACCAGAATTGCCATCAGTAGTTTTAATGAACATAATAAACTCATTAGAGGAAGATGACAAAAATCAGCAGATTTCGTTCTCTTGTGGACTCATTTGACACATATTAAAATAGAGACAAACTCAAAACATCAAGATTTAAACGATCTGCAAAATGAGAGATCAGACATGTGCGAACCTGAGCAGATTTAAACATTAGAAGCCAATAAATTCGGGAAAAGGCAAACGAAGAACAAAGGGAAATAAATGTATAGGGTTTTTGAGTGAGCAAACCTCCCAAATTCTAGATTACCGATCGATTGATGGGCAGTGAGCAATTTGAGTCTTTTTGAAATTCCAATCTCTTTACCCTCGAACTGGCAAATTTCTGGAAAATGTTCGTATTAAAGTTAAGCAGCTCAGATTGGTTACTTGCAATGTCTTTAAGAATTATGAAACACTTCTCCGTCGGACCAGTCTACCGACCAATCTAATCCGATTCAAAAACACTGGTTAATTACATTTGTGGAAATAATTGTATTATAATTTTTTTTGGAAAATTTAATTAAATAACCTACTTTATTTTATAAATTACTTAAATAATCTAGTTTTTTAAAAATTATTTGTATAACCTACTTTTTTCTCTAATATTTTTAATTACCAAAATACTTATTTCTTTTATAAAAATAGATTAAAAAGAATTTACAAATTTTGTAAAATTAATATAAGTATATAATTTGGAAACATATAATTAATCTCAAACCAAACTATATGTTTTAGGGTTATATAATTGAAATTTATTTGTTCTAGTCAAATTTCTGCAAGTCTACCAAAAATCTGGCAGACTTCCTGCAAGTCTACCAAAAATCTAGTAGACTTCCTCCAAGTCTACCAAAATCTGGCAGACTTCCTGCAAGTCAACCAAAAATCTGGCAGACTTCCAGCAAATCTACAAAAAATCTAGCAGACTTCTAGTAAGTCTACCAAAAATCTGGCAGACTTCCAGCAAGTCTACCAAAAATCTGGCAGACTTCCTGCAAGTCTGCCAATCTGGAAAACTTCCTGCAAGTCTACCAAAAATCTGGCAGACTACCAGCAAGTCTACCAAAAATCTGGCAGACTTCCTACAAGTCTACCAAAAATCTGGCAGACTTCCAGCAAGTGTACCAAAAATATGGCAGACTTCCTGCAAGTCTACCAAAAATCTGGCAGACTTCCTACAAGTGTACCAAAAATCTGTCAGACAACCTACAAGTCTACCAAAAATCTGACAAACTTTTTTTTTCTGGATGCGTAGACCGATCGATATATGATGCAAAACTCTAACGTTTTCTAAAAAAATACTGATCGATTGGTCCATGCAATTAGCAATGCAAGTATTCGGCTTTTTTCTCAAAAAAACTTGTAGAGTAAACCGGACCGATAATCTCACCTTAGATCGATCAGTCTATGTCGTTAGCAACTTTCTAATTCTAAACAAAATTTGTCGGATCAATCAATCTCACTGCAGATCGATTGGTCTATGTCGTTATACCCTTTAAAACTTGATACAGAATTAACTGGATCGATCGGTCTCACCTTAGATCGATCAGTCTATGTCGTTCGCAACTTTTTACTTCGATACAAAATTGACTTGATCGATCGATCTCACTGTAGATCGATCGGTCTATGTCGTTATCCCCTTTAAAATCCGATCGATCCAACATTTTCGCAAAAAAACATCGGTCTTTGATTTCATTGAAATCAAACATGTTTTAAAGAGTAAAAAACTCAATACTAATCAATATTCAATTAAAAATACAATTTCTATTTTAGAATCACTAAAATTAAATTATCACAAACCTGATTATGGAACCGATAACTCTAGCGCCTTGTATTGTGTAACCTAACAAAACTAGAACACATAATAGATTTATGTTTCTGAAAAAATTGAAACAGAGCAATATGATTTGATAAATGGGTTTTTTTGAAGTGTGGGGTAAAATAAGTATATTTGAAAAAAGTAGATTATCTAAGTAATTTGAAAAAAAAGAGGTTATCCTAGTAATATATAAAATAAAGTAGGTTATATTAGTTATTTTTTTCGTTTTTTTAACATTTGTTTACAAGTTAAAGTTCAATATCACTCAATTACTTGATGTGCAAATGCGTCTACTTTTAATAGATTTACCAGCTGCGAATACAGTAAAATCATCTGCTATTATAATATTTCTTATCAAAGTAACCTTCAGTTTTGTTTTTTTTTCTTTTAATTCATGCAGAATATCACTTTGAAATAGTAGTATAAAATTTGTCAAAAAAAATGTCAAATAAAGGCATCAATTGGTAAATTGTATACTCCTCTAATGGTATAAATAAAATAAAATTACAGAATAAAAACTATATTACAGAATAAATTTTGGCATAGTGAAATAGTGATTGGATAACTTTTGCTAAATGATAGATATTATTTAATATTATTAATATTCAGCTACTATTTTTTTAGTAAGTGTTTTAATATATTATAAATATTTCTTATATTTAGAAAACTTATAATTTATAAAATTAAATTATATATGTAATATTTGAAAAGATATTTTATAAATATTATAAAAAAATAATAACACATTTATTATTTTTTATTAATAATGATTTTTTTTTGTCAACAATATTGAGCCACAACTGGCCGGCCCATTAGCCAAGTTCCTGCATAATGTAGGCGGCGGGACTCGATCCCAGAATGTGCAAGTGCGTCTGCCATTTAGTGGACTTATTCTTGCCACTAGACTAAAGGCCACTTGCTATTAATAATGATAAATACGTTGAAAATATTTATTAGAAACAACTAATTTACTATTAGAGACTCAATTCGTTATTAATTTCACGTAATATTTATTGGTTGTAGAATAACCATTAGCATTTATTCATTATTGGTTGCATTGTAATAGCTATTGGTTGTAAAATAGTAATTGTAATTCATTATTATTGCAAAATCGTGATAGTTATTAGTTGCATGTAAATATTAGATTATTTTATTATTATGTTTTGATCATTATGGCAAAAAACAACATAAACTTGTTTTATTTGCCTAATGATCTTTTTTGTAATTTTTAGGGAGGAAAAAATGTTACAAAATTACATTATATTACGCCATTATACATATTATGTTAATTGGTAAAATTTTAACAAAATCATATTACTCTATGTCATTAGACAATTATATAATTAGGAATTGGAGCTCAAAATCTATATAGTCATGATTTAAGAGTGAACTTTTTTACATGGAAGAAGAAGTATGCTTTCGAAATCCATCATTACCAAAAGCTGATTTGAACATTAGAAGATTATAATTATAAACCCGGTTTTTTTCAAATTTTCGAACAAAAGACGTGCAACCTCTTCTTTCTTATTGACGAATACGTGTCACACCATTTTCACTAAATTTCATTATGTCATTTGTCTTTGTTTTTTATGTTGCAAGAAAATGTCAAAGTTGATAGGAACTCTCATATACAGGACAACCTTTCCACATTGGAAATGAACCAAACACTTGTATCCTTCCAACTCATAACTATTTCATGTCATAAATTTATTATCATAGTCAGTACTAATTAGAATACCTTGTATCTAACAATACAGAACGTTTTTTCTCAATTATATATTTTTCAAGTTGGAAACTAATTTTATAAGTTTCGTCTCAACGGACAACCGGTGCAAATGAATCCAAATAACAAAACATTTAAATTTTAGACATGAACAAAAATGGACAATCTGTTGGCAAAAAAAAAAAAGAACAAAAATGGACAATATCTATATTGATTGTAAGTCAACCGAGGGGATTAGAAAAAAAATATGAAAATCTATATAACGCATGCCCTCAATTCCTACAACAACTTGTAATGCAAGATTCTTGATATATCAATAAAGTTATTAAAGATTAAAAAAATGAAAATTGGAAAAAGATAAAAAAAAATTCTGTATAATTTAAAGTCTAGAGCAGTTTAAAAAAGAGAAACCATACTAGATATACACAAGTTTTCGGTTAATTAAAAATTTGACATAAGTTTCAAAAACAAAAACAAAAAATGGATTTAATATAATTTTGAATAATATCCAATGTGCTCTTGTAACAATGTAACCAAAACAATAATTTTTTCAAGTTTTTAATTANATATATATATATATATATATATATATATATATATATATATATATATATACCTCTAACATATCTATTACATATGGTAAACAATTATATAGATGTGTTAGATATTCATATTTTTTATCTATGCACTATAAAACATATATTGTTACCGGATAAAGTTTTCATTTACCCGTAACATATATCTATGTATGTACCTCTAACATATTTATTATATACAATAAACAATTATATTGACTGATATTGTGCAGTTTATACATGATAACATAATTGTTGTGTTACAATATGAGACACATTTGATATGTTGGAGATTCATGTTATATTTTTTGTATCACGGAATATATGTTGTTACGGGGTAAATAGTATTTTTATATGCTAAACTTATATCTTACTGAATTTTCAAAAATATATTACTTATCTAACACATTTAATAGATGTGTAATATAACTTCTATCTTATCCCATGTACAGAAAAATATTATTGGGAACACGTTCAATATCGGTTTAACTCGTTCAATATCGGTTTAACTCGTTCAATATTGGTATATTATGAGCAAAATAGTCAAGTTTGATAAAAATTATCAAGAAACTAATTTTTTGAAATACAATGTCAAATTTTCAAATTTTCAAAACCATATGATTTAATTAACCCCCAAAAAATGCCTATAGTATTCTTAAAACGGCCATCAATTTTTAAAATGTATCAAAACCTATACAAATTAATCAAAAGGTGATGTTATTTTTGTTTTATCCTTCTAAGTTCTAAATAACACGATATAATTTTATATATTTTTTTAAAAAAATTGACAATATTTTAAATTTTCTAACCTGTGTAGACTACTAAATTGGCATTTTTGGTTAAAATTCGCTCTTGTTTTTGTGACAATATCATTAAGATTAACAAGTCTTATTAACTCAGACAAAAACCCTACAATGTGATGGATATCTAGTTAACCTTAATAAACTTTTATAAGCCTAACAAGGCAACGTTATGATGACTTCGACTTGAAAAGAGCTAGCTAGTCTTCGCAACATTACATTAGCTAGTCTTCGCAACATTACATATACACAAATCCATCCAATCCACTCAAACAAACTATTAGGTGCATGTAACTTCGTTCACTCGAAAAGGATACAATTCACGAGAGAAATATCATAACAATGCCAGATAATAATTAGATAGAAAGCACAAAATTAACAATTATATAAAAACCAAAAAAAAAAAATGCTAAGATGACATTGTTGTTTGTTGTCGTTGTTGTGATATCTATCACTTAGAGGCAGCAGTTTCATAGTCAATAACAGTTTGAAAAGCTCCAGCAAGAGCCAAGACTTTGTTCTTCTTCGGATTCTGTTGCATCTTACTTGCTATTACATCGTTGTAAGCTGATGAAGATTCTTTTTTCCCTTTCACTACCTCCTTATTTGCTTCTCCTGACTCGCCTTCTTTAACCTCCTCCTTTTCAATCACCTTCTCCTTCTCTGCTTCTTTAACCTTCTCCTCTTCTGTAACCTTTTCTTCTTCTGTAACCTTCTCCTTCTCCTCCTCCTCTTTTGCAACCTTCTCCTTCTCTTCCACTTTCACTTCTTCTGCTTGATCCTTGGTAGTCTCAGCGACACTTTCAACTTCTTTCGTCTCAATATCAAGCTTCTCAGAAGTCTCATTCTCACCAGTCTTACTCTTCACCTCTTCCTCGTCTTCAAGCTTGTTGTTCTCTTGTTCTTTTGCTTCGTCTATTATCTTCTCCTCGGTTTTATCTTCATTGATCAATTTCTCTTCTACTTCTTTGATGACAGCAGTGGAGTCTTCCTCAGCAGTGGAAGCAATCGTTGTTGGTTCACCAGATTCCTTCTTCTCTTCACCGGATTCATCATTAGTTTGAACAACCTCTACTTGCACCACTTTATCTTCTTTTTCATCTTTTGGTTCTTCTTCACCATGATCAGCACTTTGTACATCACTCTCAACCTTGAGAATCTCCTCTTGATGGTCATCCTCCTTAGCAGACGACAGAGAAGCAGAATCCGTGGCAATCTCTTTATCAGATGGTTTTTTTACTGCAACCTTTTCAGAACCTGCCTTTTTGCTCTTCAGTGAAGTGCTACTACCGCTCAAACCGCTCTTCTTTGGGGCCATAGGAGATGATTTCGTTGTAGTGCCTCCTCTTGGGACGCTTCTGCTTCCATGGAAAGACGAAGAGCGTTGACCTAGGACAGGCTTATCTCTGGGAACCGTTGGTCTGTCTCGTGTGCGAGAAGGAGAGACGTTGAGAGTTTTTTGGATACGCGGAGTAGAAGTAGAAGGAGAAGTCAAAGAAGAAGGAGGTCGATCAAAGGATCTTCTCCGGAGAAGCTTCTGATTATCATCAAGACTATTATTGTTCTTCTTCAAGAACTTGACCGGGTCAGGTCTCGAACTGATTGTTGGTTTCAGATAGTTTGGCAAAGGCTTCTCCGGTTTCTGATCAGACCCATCTTCTGATGACACCGATGATGCAGATTGTTTTGGTTTTCTGCCAAGAGATCGGCTTCTGGTTAGATTTTGGTTGTCCGGTTTTGTTTTTGTCGTGCTTGACGATGTTGCCATTATCTCAAGATTTGTGGATCAAAGGGGAAATGACAAATAGAATTTTTCCTTGATGGAAAAGAAAGAGAAACGTGTATATCAAGGAAAGGAAATTCCTTGGAAGCAAATTAGGGTTTCTATAAAACGTAATCGATTTCTATAAAACGGAGCTTAAATCTCGCAGTTTCTTGAGTGGTGATGGTGGTGGAGGCCATCAATCTCCTAACAAATTAGAATCAAAAACTAAATTAAAACATTATAAAACGATTCCGGTCGTTATGGAAAACCGTTGACTTTTGTTTGAGCCGTTTCTATTTATACAAATGACACCAACTGTGTTTTGATGCTTTGTCTCTCATTTTGGTATAAGACCGGTTCAATGTCAGTAAGATAATTGTCTCCACGTCATTAGCATGATAATATCACCAGTTAATTACGATTTATTAGCTAAACTAAATCAAACCTGCCATTCTAATTAAACTGATTTAATAAAGAAATAATATAGAAGTAAGAGAAATGGGCCAACTCTCAACTCCAACGAAGCCCATCGTTGAACGCTTCTACCATTATTCTACATGGCATCCACTCATCCCAATTCGTTACGTGTGACCATCTCCTTTGCAATCGTTTAAATTGAAGAAAAATATGTTTAGAAATGTATATTCTATGTTACATTTTATGTCAAGTGACGACGTTTGATTCAGCCTTTTTTGGGATTTAATAATGAAATTATAAACAACATCCTTAATGGTAGAAAACTACTTGGATTTTTGGAATAACACTTAAAAACATATACAAGTTTTTTACGACTAAAACCAACCTATCTTCAATGATTTATATTAGTGTTATTACATTTTTGTAACATAATTCAAATTTACACGTTATAAACTAGTGGGAAAAAAAGGCAAAGTGAAATCATGTAATTTTTATGAGAACGAGTCTTTTAGATAATTGGCTTAGTATTTTATTTTGTGTAAATTTTCACCGAGATTTAATTCTATACCGTCACATCATTTTGCATCTTAGGATTCTAGGTATAAATAGCAATTAGTAAATCCAAATAAAAAAACTCCCAATCCAAAAAGAAATATTCTTCATTTTTGTGGTGATATGTAAATAAATATGTGCTAATTTATCTTTCTATTTTAGGCTATAATTGCTTTTATTGGTAATAAAATTTATAAATATAAGTGAAGTGATATTAGTCTAGTGTAGGTGGTTAATCTACTAAAAACATACATCATTATATATCCATGGATCGAGTTTTACTGCTTACGTTATGAAGGAACTTAAGTAATGAGTTTGACCAGTTGTGGCCTAGTATTGACAAAAAAAAATCGTAAACAAAGAAAATATATTTAAATTGGGGTGGTTGTGTAATGAAGTTCGCATGTATTCTCTTGGGCTGATGAGGTATTCTCCTCCCCCCCCAAGTATCCTATATAACACTAGATCCACCCAATATTTGAATATCTTCATATTTCTCTACAGATCAAAACTGTCTTTCTAATTTCCCATATTCGTTGGTTTTTATGATTTTTGTTAACCAAGTTCACTATACCAATTAAAACCACAACTTAACTGAAATATATCTGAGAGGGTTTATTTGACCCGTGAAAAGGATTCAATCTGGAAAAATTTCTACATGTATCTCCCATATATGAATCAAAACCACTATGTTACTAACTTCTTTCAAAGATTGTTGAAAAATAGAGGAGAAGCTGTACATAAACCTCGAGAGTGTGAACTAAAGATGATAAACATAAAGCTATGATTATCAGATTAACAAAACATTTCAGGAAGAATCAGATGCTTGCATTTGGAAACAACAACATCAATATTGAAAGAACACAAATGAAGAATTAGAAACGATCCAGAAAGCTCCATTTTTTGTTAAGGAAAAAAGAAATAAAGAGAATTAAAACAAATATGAAGAAAACAGATAGAATTAAAGCAAAAAAATCAAGAAAGCTCCATCTACTGAATTATGTAAAACTTATCGATTGATTGAATCATTTTCGTTAGTAACTTATCGAATCATTGTATATATTTTCTAATTGGTTTGAGTTATGGGTTTAATCGGATCTAAATCTAGGTAAAATTAGGTTTAGATTGGTTAACTATGGTTTACCAACTAATTTTGAAAACTAAAACCGTGATTAACTAGATTTCAATTTAATGTTGTATGGAATTAGGTAGAGGATCAAACTATGGGTGTATCTCGTTCTATTTTATTATTAATTTTGGGTGGAATTAGAAAGATAAGTTTGGATTTATAGAGAAAAAGGAAAAGGTCCAAATACTGGATAGATCTAATGTTATATAGAATACTTCATGGAGAAATACTTATTAGAATATAGAATATTCTTTAGTAAATACAATCTATTTGTTATAGGTTACCAAATCTTATGGGACTCCTCATTGTAAGGAACTGTATAGTCTTTATATTTGAATAAAATTCAGAGACTCCTCAAAGAGATTTTTCAACATCTTTCATGGTATCAGAACTAAATCTCTATCTAAAAATTTTTCTTCTATTTCTTTCTTAAATCGTCTCTCTTTCTTATCTCAGTTCTCTTTTCTTCAATGGCTAATAACAATCAAAACGCTCCTGCAACACCCATCACCTTTGATAAAGCCTACAGTGTTTCTAACATCAAATCCCACATCCATGTGATCCTCGATCTAGAAGAAAGCAACTATGATGCTTGGAGTGAGCTCTTCCTCACACATTGTCTCAGCTATGATGTCATTGGACATATTGACGGCACTCTCCTTTTCGTCAACGATAATGATACTGCTTGGAAGAAAAGAGATGGAATAGTCAAATTATGGCTCTACAGCACTCTCTCGCCTAAACTCTTTCAAGGCGCCTTTGTTACTAGTTCTACATCACGAGAAATTTGGCTGAGAATCGAAAATAAATTCCACAACAACAAAGATGCAAGAACTCTCCGCTTAGATAACGAACTACAAACAAAAGAAACTGGTGACAAATCTATCGCTCACTATTGTCGTGAGATGAAGAAGCTTGCAGATTCCCTTCGAAACGTCAATGCCCCGGTACAAGATCGTACGTTGGTGATGTACGTCTTAATGGACTGAGTGCCAAATTTTACAACATCATCAATGTTATCAAACATCGCCAACCCTTCCCATCGTTTGATGATGCAACTGATATGCTTCAAGATGAAGAGGATCGTCTTAACCGAGCAATTAAACCAAATCCCACTCACAATGATCACTCTTCAGCTCCCACTGTTCTCACTGTCTCTGAAGCAACCACTAACCAGTATGATAATCGTTTGTCGAATCAACAATACAATGGCAGAGGACGTGGTAAAGGAAATCAAGGAAGAGGATGAGGGTGCACCTCAAACAATTCATCTCGACAAGGCTACACTAATGTACCGTTTCCTAACTGGTCACCACCCTTCTAGCCACCATCTTATCAAATGTGGAACCCATGGCAGTACAATCAAGGGATACAACAAAGTCAGCAAAATGGTCTCCTCGGACCAAGACTTCCTCTACCTCAACAATCACCTGCAAGCGCAACCAACTATGTAGCAACAGCAAATCTGCCACAGGCGTTATATACCTTAACGCTTCGGGACCCTAATGATCACCAATGGTATATGGATTCTGGTGCTACTTCTCATCTCACATCTGGTTCAGGTACAACTCACCTTTATAATTTGAATCCTAGCATTGGAAAATCTGTCATAGTTGGCAATGGAGGCTGCATACCGGTTGATGCCTCTGGTTCATTAGATCTTGCTTGTAAACCTCGTTCTTTATCTCTTCACAATATCCTTGTCACTCCTGATATAATCAAAAATCTTATCTCTGTCAGAAAATTTACAAAAGATAACTCATGTTCAATTGAATTTGACACTTTTGGTTTTTCAATCAAGGATCTCCATAAAAAAGTGACACTTATGCACAGTGATAGCACATGAGATCTCTATCCCATTTTCCCTCGTTCAATAATGGTCGAGACAAAGCTTCAACATTTGTCGTTCAAACTTCGGATCTATGACATCGCAGGCTTACTCATACAAGCAACAATACTCTAAAATCCTTACTCTCTCAATTTTACTTTCACTGTAATTAAACTCTCCCAGTTTCTTGTAATGCTTGTCAACTTGGCAAACACGTTAAATTACCATTCACTGCTTCTTCTACTTCTATTCAATCACCTTTTCAAATAATACATTCAGACTTGTGGACATCACCTGTTCCAAGTATTTCTGGAATTCAATATTATGTCTTATGTTTGGATCAATTTTCTCACTTCTTATGGGTATATCCTTTGCACAGGAAAAATGAAGTTTTTGCCAAATTCCAAACACGGGATACAGTTTCGTTTTTCTTGCCCATACACCTCTCAATAAAATAGCAGAACCGAACGTGTGATCGGAACCATCAATAATTCGGTTCGTACACTTCTTATTCAAGCAAATCTCCCATCAAATTTTTGGGTAGAAGCTCTAAATACCACTGTTCATATTCTTAAAATTCTTCCATCAAAATCAATCGATGGTAAAATCCCCTTTACAGTCCTTTTTGGGAAACACCCTTCTTATTCTCATCTTTGGGTTTTCGGTTCTCTGTGTTATCCTCATTCCAATCTCACTCATAAACTAGCACCTCGATTTGTTCCATGCATTTTTCTGGGTTATCCTCAGTTTCATAAAGGTTATCGTTGTTTTAATCTCAAAACTCAAAAAATTATCATCTCCCGTCATGTCACCTTTGATGAAACTATCTTTCCTTACTCTATCACAAACACTCAAACACCCTCACCTCAAACACTTTTCCAACCAAAACAGAACCCTCTCCTTTGCAAAAACAGATCCTTTCAACTCCTTCACTTACACAAACATCTTCTTCCTCTCATCCTCCACCTTTCCTTCCCTCAGCTCAGCAAACGTCAAGTAACCCTCCGCCACAAAGGATGGTTACTCGTTCACAACAAGGGATTAGAAAACCTAAACAAATTCTATCTCTTAACATTGACAGTCTTTCTCCTTTTCCAACAGGTTACAAGCAAGCTCTAATGGATCCAAATTAGACTCCTTCTATGACTAAAGAGTATAATGCTTTGATTAAAACTAATACTTGGAGTTTAGTGCCTAGACCTACAGGTGTAAACATTGCCAACTCGATTTGGCTGTTCAAAGACAAGTTCAATGCAGAAGGTATGTTATCACGATATAAATCAAGGCTTGTAGCAAACGAGAAATCACAGGAAGAAGGCATAGATTTCGACGAGACTTTCAGTCCAGTTGTAAAACCTGCAACTATTTGAGTTGTTCTTAATTTCGTGGTGGAAAGAGACTGGCCAATGAACCAGTTAGACGTTCAAAACGCTTTTCTTCATGGCGATCTACAAGAAGCAGTTTATATGCATCAACCACCACGATTCGTCAACAAAGAACATCTAGATTATGTCTGCTTACTCAAGAAGGTCATTTACGGTTTAAAACAAGCTCCAAGAGTTTGGAATGCTCGGTTTGCTAATTTTGTCAAAAAAATGGGATTTGCTCAAAGTTGCAGTGATAACTCTTTGTTTGTGTTTAAATATGGCAGTGATATGGCGTATTTATTACTCTACATTGACGACATAGCTCTAACAAGTTCATCACAGACGCTACAAGAAAAGATTATCAACAATTTAAAGCAAGAACTTCCAATGTCAGATACAGGAAAATTGAGTTTTTTTCTGGGAATTGCAGTGGATTACAATGATTCAGGCATATATCTGAGTCAGGAAAAATATGCAAATAAGATATTACACGAGTAGAAATGGAAAATTGTAAGTTTATAGCAACACCAGTCGACATGAGTGCAAAACTAGCAGCAGACACGGGTCCCCAAGTGATGAATCCAACTCTTTACAGGCTTAGCTGGTGCTCTTCAATACTTGACATTTACAAGACCAGACATTAGCTATGCGGTTCAACAAGTTTGTCTTTTCATGCATGATCCAAGAGAACCACACCTTCAGGCCCTGCGAAGAATTTTGAGATACATCAAAGGAACGCTCGATCAAGGTCTTCAAATCACCAAATCACCATCGACTCAACTCACAGCATATTCGAATGTAGTTTAGGCCGGCTGTCCAACAACAAGAAGGTCAACTTCAGGATACTGTGTCTATCTAGGTGACACACTCATCTCGTGGTCATCCAAAAGACAAGCCACTGTATCAAGATCAAGCGCCGAAGCCGAGTATAAAGCTGTTGCGAACGCAGTTGCAAAAACTTGTTGGCTTTGTAATCTACTTCTTGACTTGCATTGTCCAATAACGAAGGTGACACTGGTATTTTATGACAACATAAGCGATGTTTACCTCTCCAATAATCCAGTACAACATCAACGCACCAAACATGTTGAAATAGATATTCACTTTGTCTGAGAGAAAGTTGCAAAAGTTGAAGTTCGAGTCTTCCATGTTCCAGCTTCTGGTCAATATGCAGATATCTTTACAAAAGGCCTACCAACACAGCTTTTCAATCAATTCAAGAATAGTCTTGGTGTCATTCCACGACCGACACTAAGACTGCAGGGGAGTATTAGAATATAGAATATTCTTCAGTAAATTTAATCTATTTGTTATAGGTTACTGAGTCTTATAGGACTCTTGATTGTAAGGAACTATAGAGTCTTTATATTTAAAAATGAATTCAGAGGACTCCTTAAGGAGATTTCTCAACATTTTTCAATAATTCGTCAGGCCTTTTCTCTTGTCTGCACGAAATATACCAAAAGTGTCTGGCTGACTAATTGTTGCCACACACGGCCTTCTCCCTTTTTCTTTTAAGCATATTTTTTGGTCCAAAATTCATATATGTTAACCTGAACAAAATATAGTTAAAATTTGATTTATATTTGATATGAATACTTGTTACAGATGGAAATATTAATAATTCTCGAAGATATAGCCTAATTAAGAACACAAGAAAAAATAAAAGTTAAACACATAGCTTTGTGTAAAGATTTGTGTAAACACTAGGTTTCTAATAGAATTGTTTGAGTATATTGATGTTACATAGAGAACTTATATAGTACAAGGTAGGGTTAAAAACGGTAATACATGTTTAGATATTAACAAATATGTATAGAATACATATATACATGTTATAGTATCAGAACATGAGAAGTAGATATTATACCAACCGTGATTTTATCGAGAATAAAATAAAAGTTTTTCTCAATATGTTTAGTTTATTCATGGAAAGCGGATTAGAAGCTATATGAAGAACAACCTGACTGTTACAAACAAGATTTATTGATCGAAGATGATCCACTCCAATAAGATTAAGCACCTTCTTTGACCCATAGTAACTATGTGGTTGTCATTGTCATGGCATGATACTCTGCTTCTACCAAAGAAAGAGAGACTCATGATTGTTTCTTGGACTTCTATTGAATCGGTGAAGACCCAAGCATAACTAGATATCCAGTAATAGGACATCTTTTGAACGAACATCTGAATTATAGTAAGTAGTAACTTAAAGAGAACCAGCAAGAAAAAGAAGAATTCCTTGACCAATGAAGACTTGAGATATCAAACTAACCGAAGAGCAGCTTCCCAATGATCAAGGAGTAGCGTTTGCATGAATTGGCTTAGGAGATTAAAAACATATGTGATGTCAGGTTTTGTATGCGTTTGATACACCAAACAATCAATTAATCGTTGATATGGAGAGGGATACACGGTGAACTAGTGGATTTGGTAAGATTATAATTCTGAACGAGAGGAGTGATAAATCAATAATGTCCAAACAATATTTTCTCTAAGAAATATTGATGCTTTCTGATCTCTTAGTTACTTCAATACCCAAGAAATATTTGAGAGAACCCAAATGCTTCATCTTGAAACGTTCACTCAAATAGCTTTTGAAGTCAGCGATAACATCAGAATTGTTACCACAAATAAACATATCATCAACATAAACGAGAGCATGAAGCACAACACCATTGACATTGTAAGCGAAGAAAGAGTAGTCTTTAGTTGACTGCATGAAACCATAGTCTAATAAATAAGTAGAGAGTCTAGAGAACCAACATCATGGAGCTTGAAAGACCGTAAATTGAATTTTTAAGCTTACATAACATAGAGGAGTCAGATGTGTGAAAACCTGGTGGAGGCTTCATGTAAATTTCTTCGTCGATGTCACCATGTAAGAATGCATTATATACATCCATTTGGTGAAGTTCCTAACCATTTACAGGAGATACTTTAAGAAGGAGACAAACTGTTTGCATCTTCACGACAGGCGCAAAGGTCTTAGAAAAATCCACACATTCTGCTTGATGATTACCTAAACCAACGAATCAAACTTTTTATCGCTCAAGAGAACCATTAAATTTAAACTTTATGCGGTAAACCCACTTGCAACCGAGAGCTTTTCATCCATGCACAAGTGGTACGAGTGTCCATTTATCATTGTCCTCAAAGGCTCAGACTTCTTTACTCATGGTGTCACACTATTCATTGAACCGAACAACTTGTTTATATGAGCCAGATTCATCCAACGTATCCAGTGCACCTAACATAATCTGATGCGACTTGGATAACTTGTCACTAGAAAAACATTTGCTAAGGGAGAAGAACATGTATTTGAAGATGGGAGAGAAGAACAAGCAGAGAGAGATAGGGGTTGTATCTTGACGCATAACATAAGTGACGTAAGACTTAAGGAGAACCAAAAGCCGTTTGTTGTGGAGACCTCGTCTAAGAGGTTTCATACCAAGATCAAATGGAGGTTGTAGAGCTCTTGTCTTCAAGCAGTATAAGACAAGTAGGCTACAGACTCTCCCTTTCTGTAGTGACTAACAGAGCATCTAATACCCCAAGATCAAGCTCCAGAACCAAAAGAACCAAAAATGGAAGAACCAACAAAAAAACCGAATGCCTAGGGCTACATGACCATTGTGGAGGTATATAGACATAAAAAGTCTGATGAGTAATATCAATTTCTTGAAAAAAGGACGTTGATAAGTAAACTCATTACCATTTTCACTTCAAACTATTTTGAAATCTTCATTGAATTGTTTCTTGACCATTGTAATAAATTTTTTGAGAACCTCTGCAACCTCACTCTTGGCTAGATGTAGATGAGTCCACACGCTCAAGAGTGATCGTCAAAAATGGTTAGAAAATAAGGTGCACCACAAGAATCATGGTGATAAGAGCCCCAAACATTAAAGTGAATTAGACAAAAGCAATCATCTCCTTTATTAATACTTTCTGAAAGTCATGTTCTAGTTTTTTTAGCTTGTAAACAAATATCACAAATATCTTTTAAATCACTAACAGCAGAATCAAAATCATCTAAAGTGAAACAATCAAAGACAACACTTTCTTAGACGTATGTCCCACAAGATAATGCCATAGTGTCTGCAATCAATATTTGGAGACATGATTTGCAATAACTAGAACTAATCCACAAAAATAATAAACCCCATCTCTCTCTTCACCTACTCCAATCACCGTCTTCATAGTGTGGTCATGTAGTAAGCAAAGTTTGTTAGTAAAAATGGAAAAGCATGATATTTTATAAAGCAGACGTGCAAGTGAAATCGAAGTGCATGATAAGTCATCAATGTAAAAGACACAAGTAAGAGTAATATTATCAGCAAACACTAAGTATTTTCACGTGTAGCAAAGGTGTGGTTTTCATTAGGTTGAACTATGATGCTACGAGGAATATCATAGACAACATATAGAAGATCAAGGTCACTAGTCATGTGGTGAGATGCTCCAGAATCAAGTAAAAAATCAACACCATCAACCATACCAGACAGTTTTTGTTGAGTGGAAGAGTCAGATTTGAGCAAGTTGATAATTGCAGACCAAGTTTCTTTCCTTACATGTGAAACTTCTGATTATTCTGAAGAACTAGTTGGAACATGATCATTTATTAGCACGGACACAAGAATGACCTTTACATTGTCCTCGTGTACAGCCTCTACCATGTCCACGAGAAGACTCATTACGGTGAGAAGAGTCACCGTGTTTTTCAATCTACCAATCTGGCAAGCCATGGAGTTGAAAGCAAGAATCAACACTGTGATTTTGAAGACCACACTATGTGCATGTATTAGACAAAGGAGAATGTGTGGCGGCAGCGATTGGCTTGAAATCCATTACACAAAGCAAAGCTAACAACATCCTTACTACAAGCAATAGTAAGATGACGCTCTTTTAAGATGTTCTCTGAGTAAACTTGATCAAGGCTGAGACTAGCATCCTTATTCAAGCAGCTAAGAAGGTTGGTGCTTGTAGTAGCAAAGTGAGAGGCATTGAGACCCACGAGAAACTGATGGATGCGCTCATGATCACGACATTGAATGTGCTTCAACATCTGTAGATAAGTAGAATTAGTGCAGCAACATTGTAGAATAGGTTTGTAATCATCTAAGTCGTCCCATATGATATTCGATTTGCCAAAGTAATCGGCAACCTCTAAGCAACCTTGAGTACAATATGAGAGAGAAGTTTTCAACTCGTGTACTCGTGAAGTGTTACGAACAGAGTAACATGTTTTAAGAGAATCCCAGAGAATCTTAGTATTGTTGACAAAAGAGACTGCCTTTTGCACTTGATGACTAAGACTTACATATAATCAACCAACAAGCATCAAGTTGGTTTGTATTAATCCTTGCAGATCTGTAGAATGACAAGGCTATGCAGAAGTCACAATACACACCCCATAGTTATGTAAGATGAGCTAAACACATACCAATATTCAGGACAAAACCTCCATACCACTCATCATCCAGAGTACGTAAAACGCCACCTGCTGTGGCTAGTCCCATGTTTTCCTGAGAAGCTCCATTCTTGTTCAATTATAATCAGTTATCCCTTGCTGGAAGCCATCGGATTTGTCTAATCTCTGTTCCCTAGCCATGTAAGTTTTTGGTTCGAGTATTATAAGCTTGAGTTACTTCCTTAGCATAAAACTTGATGAACTGAACACGGTCTTGGCATTGTACATTCTGCTCAAACACATCGAAACATTTCCATTTCCAACACCATCAAATTCTAGTACCAAAGGTAATCGACCAAGAATTATCGGCCATATTGTATCAGCATGTAGATTTGTATACAACCACTCCAAAAGTGATTGTGAAAATAATTTATGTGCTTGTCGAGGGCAGAGTAAACGTCTCCAAGGTCCTTCACTTTCAGGGAAGTCTCGCAACATGTGGATAAGAGTTTCATAGCCACCTCTACAAACTGAACATACAACATTATCGCTTAAGTTTCTTCAAAATCTGTCAGCGTTAGTCATAATAGCTTGGTGTCCACCAAGCCAAAGAAAGACCTTCACTCTCTTTGGGACTTTGATATTTCAAATTTGACTATAGAAGCTTGTCATATTGTATCAGCATGTAGATTTGTATACAACCACTCCAAAAGTGATTGTGAAAATAATTATTGTGCTTGTTGAGGACAGAGTAAACGTCTCCAAGGTCCTTCACTTGCAGGGAAGCCTCGCAGCATGTGGATAAGAGATTCATAGCCACCTCTACAGACTGAACATACAACAATATCGCTTAAGTTTCTTCAAAATCTTTCAGTGTTAGTCATAATAGCTTGGTGTCCAACGAGCCAAAGAAAGACCTTCACTCTCTCTCTGGGACTTTGCTATTTCAAATTTGACTATAGAAGTTTGTCGTCTGAGGCTGTTGACGGTTATATGCAATCAGAAGTGAAAAGCGACCACCGTAGGCCACTATCCAAGAATGTCAATCTCTTTAACCTGTTATTGTATCGACAACCGTCGATATCAATAGCAGACAATTTTCTTCTGATATATACATCATTATCTCATATTAATTCCACCCAGAGTCAGAAATTCAATAGCCACAAACTCGATAGTTAATCTAATTGTCTGACACATAACTCATATCCTTTACTTGTAGTAGAATAGTTGTCAACCAGTTATCATTCTAGAACAAAATTTGTGTGCCATCAGCAAGGACCCAACCTAAACAGGGGGAAATAACATCTCAAATTAAAGACTCAAACATATATTACTCCACGTCGATGAAAAATTCCCTTTTGACACAGTCCAACCACGATCATGGATATCACATACACAAGATTTACTTCTTAATAGTCTAGCATACAGAGATTTGTCATCATGTGGTTATCCCCATCCTAGCTTAGCGAGTATAACCTTATTTGCGTAAATGGATAGACGAATGCCCATCCGTCCTCTATTTTTGGTAAACATATTATGTCCCAGTTAATTAAGTGTTGTTTCTTCTTCTCCACAGTGCTCCCTTAAAGGAAGCATCTTGATTTACAGTCCAATCGATGGAGATTGTGCTTCAGTAGAGCAATAGTTATTTTTGAGGTTATTAATTAACAATGTCGAAACTCTGCTACATATATGCCAAGCGCTGAGTCTCAATTTAACCGTCAGAATTCAAAGCTTTGTCGGGAAAAAAGGACTTTCTGCTGGCTTCAGTAGCGAACACTCCAGCTTTCGATTGTCTCTGTTACCGCCGCAATAACTCTTCTGACCACCACTCAACTTCTGCTGATCCGATGCAAACCCGACCATCCGAGAAGATGAACAGTCTCGCCGCCACTTTGGCCTCCCTATATCGCCATTGTCACGCTCTTACCAGCTATGGCGAACTCTCCTTTGTGGAGTGGGTTTTTCTGGGCCTAATTATTGATTAGGGTTTCTGTAGGTACATTTAATGAGCCTAGTGATAGGCTTAACTTCTGAACTTCAGTTTTAAATATATATTCTCTTATTTCTGGCCTTTTAAGCCCAGTGATTTGGACTAATCCTGACAAGTCTGTTTTTATGGGTGTTGGATAGAATCTATTGAATTATCGGATAATGTTAAAGATTATTAGAGCTTCTTTATCTTAGTATAAAATTAGCTCCTTTAATACCCTCCTCATTAGAGAAAGGCATATTTCAAAATTTATATTCCGGAGATTATATCTCAAAACTCGAATTCGCTAATTCAAAGAACTCTCTTATTTATTTGATCGACCTATAAGGCAATAGAATTCAGATTAGTTTAGAATCTGCTTCATACTCGAGAACGGAAATCCAACATCTATCCAAATTTTCCTGTGTGTTTGAGTTTCTCAACCCGAATGCTTTTTAGTGCATGTATTTGGTTAAGTTGTATTTGTTTTGCTTCGAGTTATCCAATATGTATTGTAATTCTGAATTCTAAATAATAGAAGTCGTTACCAGAGACATTTGGTTTGACAAAAAAAAATATAACAATGTTGTACAGTTACTATTTGCCAAATTAATTTCCGATGAAGAAATTAGTTGAGGTGTGCTGAGACAAATTATTATGGTTTCATAACTCTCCAAGAAAAAATTTCTTATATTGTTTCAACAAAGACAAAACAACTAAAAGTGTAGTCAAAGTAACATATGAAATTATTAATTAAACTCGATTAATTAATTAATAGGAGTTCGTGGGAAACATTACTTGACTCATGCAATTCTACTATATTATTGTTTTTGTGTGAAAGTAGTCGTATATGACCCCTCGAATTGTTCATACGTATCTTTACAAAATCAAATGAAATTGTTTCAAGCAGGACCATTGTTTCTTTGTAAACAACCCTACCAACATTATACTAATATTGTATGATTAAATTGTCTGTTGCATGCTTCTCGATGTTAGGTACGAGACTACGAGAGAACAATGAGAGTATCTATAAATATTTATATAATTATATGCACACAAATGCGACACATTTCAGATAGAAAAAGACGTGTAACGTAGAAAAGCAGCTTTTAGACGATTCCAAAAATTGTTTCTTCAAGTTGACATTTTACAGATAAGTGTAACCCTCTCACGTCTGGCCGTAATGGCGCGTGCTCCTCACTCTCCCTTAATTTCAGAAAAGGAGGGCCCATAATGCTTCGGCTTGGACTTAAAGCCCATTTAACTACTTGATTATCTTAATTTTTTAAACAAATGGCCTGATTTATAATCTAAAACCTACCTTTAATTTTTTTAAAAAAAGTTATTACAATGTAGCATATTGGAATCAAATACTAATACCAAGTGAGTGATTATCTTATTATAAGCAAACCAATGACTTTGATATCTTCAATTAGTTAATTATGTCATCTATCTATATTTTATAATGATTTCATTTTCTATCATGTATGTGGATCTAATTTGTTTCTTCTCACGTCGTCTTTCCTCAAATAGTTACATATTTATTAAGTTATTTAAATATCTGAACTTCGACTTTTTGAGACCAAATAGAATTATCATCTCAACAATAATTTCTCAATTTTTGTGGGTTGAGAATGACGTTTTTATAATTTATCTATAAATTTGAAAAACGTTTGTTCACGATACACTCTTCTTATCGTATTTCTTTGTCGTATTTATCATACAGTTTCTATTTTAAAAAATATTATCTTTATTAGATCAAATCTTCTTTTATAAAAATGATAAAAGTCTAACATTTATAATTGAAAAAAATCATCATGATCTAGTGATTTTCACTTGAGAACAATGTTGTGCTTAATTTATCAGAAACTTAGGGCATATTGTAATATATAATATTTAGTATAATAAATTTTCTGAATGATAGATATATTTTTATATTAAAAAAATTTCTCAAATATTATTAACTCTAAAGTATAATTATATAATATTTATAAAAAAGAATTGATTTAACTAATTAAATGTTTTAAAAATTGAAAAAAATGTTATCTTAAATGTTAGATAAATATTGAAGGCTTAGGGTAAATTTAATTTTTAATATATGGTAGACACGACTTTGCTTAAGAAGGAATCCTCTTAAATGCGAAATATATATCTAAATAAAAAAATTAGTTTGGCTTTGACCCTTATAAAAAATTACATATAATATAGTTATGTAAAAAGAGTTAAAGTTTAACTTTCAAAAAAGAAATTATCTAATTGATATTATAAAATTATAAAATATATATAATTTCGTTCATGTTTAAGAGACCCTAATAAGCAACGGTGTCGTTTTTAGAATCTCTTACGTCCCTAACTCCGAAGATGATTCCTTTATCTAGGCCGTTCATCTCAGGCTTTATTCAACGAGAAAATAAATCAACGGCTCAGATCATTCCGACTGTTGTTTCGCCTTCACTACGCCTTCTTCTCCGATTTTAAATTAAACCCTCACAAAATTTTATAATTACGAATTCGTAAGATTACGCCTTCTTCTTCTTCTTCTTCTTCATCTCATTTCTCTCACTACACGTTTTCTTCGGCCAAGAATTATCCGTCGGGAAAAGGTATCGCCCGAATTTTGGCTTTCGCTATTTTTCTATGGTAATTTCGTTGAACAAATAAAAACCCAAAAAACTTTCTTCTTTTCTCGTTTTTGATTGAAGTTCGTTGGATGATTACGCAAGTTCAATGAATATTGAATTTTTCAATTTCCTTGGCTTCAGAACTAGTATGTGTGATTGAGTGGTTCTAATTCCTGAATTTGATCGAAAGGGTTTAGGAAATTAATCTTCTTTTTGGTTAAAGTTTTGTGTGCTTTTTATTCATGGAGAAAGCTTGAATCACGGGGAAGCTAGTCTTGTTTATGGAAAGTCCGTATAAATCGAATTAGACTCAGTTATTATTTTTTAATTTTTTTGGTTTTGGATGGTTCGTATCCTCTTTAGCTTTCCTCTTTTCCCTCTCTCTATTGGTTTCGTTAACAATCACTGAATTAGCTTTTTAAGCCTGATGTTTACGGTTTCCTCAAGCTATATGTTCTTTTTGTAATTAACCTTTGTCTTTCATTTTTTGTGGATCCTCTGTTTTAAATTTCTTGTAACTGGTTTTTTGATTGGTGAAAGATCATTTGTTTCTAAATTTTTCCTTTGTGATAGGAATCCAAATCAACCTTAAAATCATCTTTTGTTTCCATTGCAGTGTTAAGGTTGTGTTTTATGTATGGATGGATTTAAGGGTAAAAGAACATCTAAATCGATTGTGTCCCGGAAAGCAAGTGGCCTTGTTCTACATGAGAATATGAAGAAGAAAGATGAGAAGAGTGTTGTCCCTGTCTGCAGCCGAATTGGTTGTAGTTCCCGGATAAGCTCCACCAAGGGAGCACCTATTGATCCCAAAACAAAGTCTACTGGATCTTCGTTTCGATCTCCTTCAAATGGAAAGGAAACCGTTGGGAGTTCCACTCGAAATGAGAGTGGATTAGGTGGCATTAAAAAGACCTCCAAAATTGGTGGTAGGAGACGACTCTCTTCTCTTTTGGACACGGATTCTTCAGAGAGCAGTAGTATTCATGACGAGTCAGCCATGCATGAGCTTGTCCTTCCACGAGGAAAGACCAAAGAAGGCACTATTAGTGTTCATTCTGAAAATTGTGTCTCTGGAGAAGTTGTGACAGAGGCAGGAAGCTCAAGCAGAGGAACCAGCAGAAGCATACGTCCGACACCTGGTTTGGTTACCCGAGATACCGGTATTAGTATCAGTACGCAAAATGCAAGAGATAATGTGAACAGGCATGGATTGAGAGACTTGAGGAGCAAATCTGGTTCAGTCGTTCTTCCATCCAATTCAAACCCGACAAAAAAAAGCTACATAATTAGAAAGAAAACCTCTGATGGAGAGAGCAGCTCTTCAAATATAGGTACTAAGACCGAAGGATCAGTGATTAGGGGAAGGAGTCAAAATTCTCCTCAGGGGAATAGCGTTACCATGTCTGAATCTAGGAGGATCAGAAATTTACCAAGTGTTAGGGACAACAGTGTTGTTTCGAGTAGTATTAGAAGATCAACAGGTTATTATGGTAGAAGAGGATGTGCTGGAGCAGTTGCAACTCTACAAACTCCTCAGCCGTCAACACGAGCTGGTCTCACTCCTGCTAGGGCTGCAGAAGATTCCCATAGTCCTTCAAGTAGTTACGGTAGGCCAATCAGTAATGGTAGGTTACGTAGCCTAATGATACCTGGTAGCCCCTCAGAAACCGGCCTTTCTCGCTCTTTGATGAACCGTGATGCTTTCAGACGTTATAACATGGATGGAGTTGCAGAGGTAGTCATCATAAGCTTTGTTGTGTGATGTTATTCCTGCATCTTGATAGCACAACTCATATACTTTTTTCACGATGTTGCAGGTTTTGCTGGCGCTGGAAAGGATCGGACAAGACGAAGAGCTAACATACGAGGTAGTTTACAGCTTGGACCTGTTGATGTTAAGAATTTTTGTCTGACTTACGTTAAGATTTTGTTTTGACACTTCCTCTGTTTCTTTCTACCCTTTCAGCAATTGGTTGTTTTAGAGACCAATCGGTTCTTAAATGGTATGAGCAGTTTCCACGATCAGCATAGAGATATGAGGCTTGACATTGATGACATGTCGTATGAGGTTAGCCTTACTCTTACCTATTGTGTTAGACTGTCAAAATGCAACACTCAAAAGTTTTTAGCTTGTCGGGGTATAAATGCTAATATTCAATATTTAAAATTGAAAACGATGCAGGAACTATTAGCATTGGAGGAGAAAATGGGAACAGTAAGCACTGCTTTAAGCGAAGAGGCACTTCTGAAAAGCCTGAAGTCAAGCATCTACCATCCAACAGATGAATCCGGCGACATCTGTCATAATAAAGATGATGATATCAAATGCAGCATTTGTCAGGTATTACTATTAATCTCTCATATCTGAGTTAACTCTCAATGATAGCTTGAAGATATTTAGAATAAACTCAATGTTACTATGTAGGAAGAGTATGTTGATGGAGATGAAGTAGGGACTTTGCCTTGCCAACATATGTACCACGTGAGCTGCGTGCAACAATGGTTTCAAATGAAGAATTGGTGTCCTATCTGCAAAACCTCTGCAGAATCTCAACCACAGCCATTTTCATGATGATGGGAATGGGATGGGGATTACAAGACACATCCACTTTCATTACCAAAGAGCTTGTCACTACGTCCACCATCTTACTCTGTTCTCTGTACATAAAAGGTTACATTTTTTCTTCTTCTTCTTACACATAATAGGGAACATATAGAAAATAATATCAGGTGGACAAAATACCTTCTTCGCCTGTTTCAAGATTGAACACTTCAATTGAAGTTACGTGCCAATATTTGGTTTAATTTCATATATCGTATAACCTCTGCTTTCTAACAAACTAGCAAAACTTTGTCAAAGGCCCAAAGCCCTTAAGTCATTCTATTAAGCGTCTTCTATATATTACAAAAAAATTGTATGTGTTTGTGACTTGGGAGGATAATGATCAAAAATATAGGGAAAAAAGTTGTTCCTAAAAATAAGTTTACATACATTGCAAAATCTTTTTAAAGAGGAAGCTGGATACCCAAAGACTCCAAAAAATAGATATTTGGTGAAAGGTGAAAGAGGGTTCTCAGCAATATTGCAACGATTATGGTTAATACTAGAATGTGAAAATGGTTTGAGACGAGGCACTTGAGAATATGTCGAAGTATAGACACATCGTCAGTCCGTGCTAGGATTGATGAAAGTGTGATTATCGAAGCCCAATGGGTCATATAACTTCATTCAAGACGATATAACTTATTACGTTAGTCATCATGAGGGGTTTTAGTGCTCCACGAGTACCTAAACTAAACATTCTAATTTGGGCAATAAGATGCATATGGATATGGTAATGCAAAACGCTTATAAATAAGCAACAGTAACCGGCGACAGCGACCAAATCATATTTTTTGGTAGTTGTTTGTTTAGCGACCATTTTCTTAAACGATGAAAAATTTAGCAACTAGTCACTATGGTCAGTCGCTAGCGACAGCAATTGCCAAAAGAACAGTTATAGCGACCTTATTTTTTTCACCTTTTTTGAATATTTTTTCCAATAAAAACCTTTAAAATAAACAAAATTAATATATAGAAACAACAAAAATATTTTAATTAAACTAAATATAAACAAAAATAAAATACACAGATCTTTAAATTCATAAAATTACCATAGAATTTGATAGTTACAAATAGTTGTGTATAAATATCTAATAATATATATATAATATATTTCAACTAATAAATAAAATTATAAAGTTTTTTTACAAAATATAATGTAAGAAATTAAATATATATATATATATATATATATGGATTTTCAAAAAAAAATTGAAAATAAAAAAGTTTTGGTCGCTGCGACTGTTCTTTTGGCAATCGCTAAACTAGTGATCAGTGGCAGCGATTAATCGTAGTGACTACTAAAACAACAAAAAGCCGAATCATTAGTCACTGTCGTTAGTTGTTGGTGCTGTCGCTGTCGCTAATGATCACGAAAAGAACATGACCTGTATATACATATATATATATATATCAACTAATAAATAATATTATATATTTTAAAAAAATATAATGTAAAAAAATTCAAAATAAAATAGAAGTATACACATATATATATATATATATATATATATATATGGATTTTCAAAAAAACTT